>JAGDQO010001249.1:697500-877220 GCA_018342035.1 Solanum appendiculatum
TCATGATAGTTCTATTGATAAGTTGAAAGGACTTGTTGCGAAAGGATTTACTCAGAAACAAAATGTTGATTATTTTGATACTTCTGCTCCTGTGACTAGAATTTCCTCTATTCGTGTTTTGTTTGCTTTGGCATCTATTCATAAATTATTTATTCATCAAATGGATGTTAAAACTATGTTTTTAAATGGTGATTTAGAAGGGCAAATATATATGAACCAACTTGAAGGTTGTGTAGTGGATGGGCAAGAAAATAAAGTTTGTGAATTAATCAAATCTTTATATGGTCTAAAACAAGCTCTCAAGCAATGGAATGAGAAATTTGATTAAGTTTTCTTAAGTAATGACTTTAGATCTGTTGAAGTATATAAATGTGTCTATACAAAACTTATTGATGGTCATTGTGGTATTATATGTCTTTATGTGGATCATATGCTTATTTTTAGTTTTTGTCTTCTAATTTTGATATGAAAGACATGGGAGAAGCAAGTGTTATTTTAGGTATGAAAATAATTAGATATAATTATGATTTAATTTTAACTCAAGGACATTATGTGGAAACAAATTCTTAAAAAGTTTAATTTTTTTGATGTCGCACATGTGAGCACTCCTTTTGATGCTAATAGTCATTTGAAAAAGAATCTTGGAGAAGCTATTTCGCATAATAAATATGCTCAAATAATTGGTAGTCTAATGCATTTGATGAATTTTACTAGACCTGATATAGATTATGATGTGTGTAAATTGAGTAGATATACTCATAATCCTAATAATGATCATTGGAATGCATTGATAAGACTTTTGAAATATTTGAGAGTACCATGATTTATGGTAATAAATACAGTGGATTTCCCGC
Organism: Solanum appendiculatum; assembly: GCA_018342035.1. Taxonomy (NCBI): domain Eukaryota; kingdom Viridiplantae; phylum Streptophyta; class Magnoliopsida; order Solanales; family Solanaceae; genus Solanum; species Solanum appendiculatum. The sequence goes on from JAGDQO010001249.1 coordinate 698,355, forward strand.
TATACTGGAAGGATATAGTGATGCTAACTGGATCTCTAATTCAGATGAGACAAAATCTATTTGTGGTTATGTGCTTACCCTTGGTGGGGGTGACATACTATGGAAATCAGCCAAATAGACAATAATTGCTAGATAAACTATGGAATCTGAATTTGTTGCATTAGAGTTGGCTGTTAATGAGGTTGAGTGGTTGATAAACTTCTTAGCAAGTATTCCAATTGGAAGAAAACCAACACCTTATACATTGTGATGCCAAGCCGCGATAGCAAAAAATAAATCTTTCAATGGAAAAAATACACGTATACGTTTGAGACATAACGTGATAAAGCATATGCTAACAGATGGAATAATTTCCATATACTATGTGAAGTCAGAAATGAATTTGGCTGATTCTCTGACTAAACCTTTGCAAAGGATAGTGATATCTGAAACATCGAGGGGAATGGGACTTTTGTCAACTTGAGAAAATCGACAATGATGGTAACCCAACCTATGTGATTGGAGATCCCATGAATTAGGTTCATGTGGGTAATAACAAGTCATTAGTTGATTAGAATGTGCATTATAAAGTATGTTCCTTTCTATGATGTGTGAACATAGTGCAAGAGTACTATAAGGCAAAGTGAGGTTGATTAAAATCTTAATCCAATTCATATCTTTTATAAGTGATGTATTTCTCTGCAGAATACACTTGATGAATGGACCTATATGAGTGTGAAGTGGGGTCCCTCCCATGAAATTATGAAAAATTTCTAGAGCACTCATGAATATCAGGCACGCGCATGGCCTATTGGCGCAAAACCGCGATGAACAACAAAGTGTGTGGAGGCATGATGTGATAAATAAGACGATGAATTTACCAAAAAAAAATTGGTTCATAGAAGTTCTAAACTTCACCAAGTGTTCTGTAAATTTAATCTTATTTTATCTAGATCTTTTTCATACTCCAAGACACACCAGATTCGACACATTATTGTTTTTGTGAAAACCCAGCAAAAATTCATTTTTCACTTATGTTCTTTTTGAGATAAGTTGGGGATTATTAAGAAAAACAATTATTATAAAATAAGTTATATCAAAAAAATATATTAACTTTGGTCAAAATCATTTGTTGTCCAACGTTCCAATATGATGTTGTTGCCTCCAACGTTCCAATTCTTCTTTAATTGGATATTATTGCCTTTCTGGCATTTATCCTTTGGCAGTTTTAATTTTCTTTTCCTTAGGCATATATATTCCATTATTGGCCTCTAAAGGTGCAAGTGAGAAAAACATATCAACAATAGGTTCATTCCTCTCCTTCTTTGCTAGGTTTTATACTTACAAAAACTTTGTTGTTCCTGTTCCTAGTTAATTCTAGAAGTGCTTGTCGAATCCTGGGGGATATACCATACCGGTGAAATATCATACAGCTGACGATTTGTGCTTAGACGCCTCATGCTATCAAGAATCTGTGAGTGTACAACAAGATTTCCAGCATCATACAGCTGTCGATTTGTGCTTGTCTGTCTCAATTTTTGACTCTTAAGATTTTGAAAATCTGGGTTGGTTTGATCCAAGTATATTTTATAATGTTTTTCAACTTTTATAATTAGCTTTGTATATAAATAAATAACAATAATAATTAATTGTATAATTCTACAATTTTAAATATATATTATTTTGTAGACCCGATCAAGTCCAATTAAATTCAAATGGTCGGTGATTTGCATGAATAGCATCTTTTAATGTCATCATTTAATTTTGATCTCTTTTACTGGTTATTTTGTAAAACCATATTCACAAACCAGAAATCCTAATGTAACGAACCAAGACCCCACCCTAGGAGTGATATGACACTCGAAACCCCATTTGGCCAAAAAGCACCAACCAACTTGCTTAATCTGAATAATCCAATATAAATATCAAATTAAATACAAATGTGGAAGATAAGACCCATTTGAATAAATATTCAAGAGAATTCAAAAGAGGAAAATCCATTCGACTCTTAGTGAGAAAATCAAATCCAACTAACCATAGGTCTATGAAACCTGTTTTAATAGAATAACAATGTCTACGTCGGGACATGACCCCCGACATACCATGAAAATGAAATGAAAGATTGATAAAAGAAAAGTCCACTTTCCAAAAAAATGGATAGCCCACCACAAAGCTAACTGCAATCCCTAAAAGATTTACTGCTTCCGAGAACCACGAAGCTCTGTCTCCAATCCTATACCATGAAACAGTGTAGCTTTTGAGAACGATCAGTAGAAGTAAAATGAGTACTGGTATGCAACCCAGGGGAGGGTTAAACTATATAAATACATATAATATAACCATAAAGGAAATGTAAAGTCATAAGTGCAAACCCATAGTATTTAGACATAGATCTTTCGAAAACCATTAATCTTGAGTAGGGTAATATTCACCGATCTAATAAGACCCATGGGCTATATGGGTCCGACCTCCGCCAAACCAAGGGCCTCAATCCATGTATGCCACATGAAAAATATAAGAATTTGGTGAACCAAACTCTTCTGAAGAAAAGACTTAGAGGCTGCTCCGATTAACAACATACAACTGTCAACCATATTTCAGGACCAGGACCTCCAACATCGGCAAATACAAATTCAGGTGATGAGTTACGAGGAATTTACACCTTCTCGGTGATACTATCAAACTTTATTTAAGCCTCATTAAAATCTTTACAAGTTTTTATTTATTTAGAGTTATTCGAATAAAGCATATCTTCATTTGTATCATCATATATATACCAAGACTTGCGAGCCATAGTAACCATGACGAATATATAATTTACCATTTATTTTAACATTTCTTTCGAAAATCAAAGACTCATTTATGTTAAAGTATTCCATTAAGTTCCATCATCCAAGTCTTTCCACGTTATAAGACAACATCTAAAATGCAATATCATTAACATTTAACTGGGACGGAAAACTACCTGTTGTTCATCATCTTAAACTAAAGCTTTTGAAAGATTCAAAGATTTCCAAATCGATTATTTATATGAAACACCCATTTAAAAATCATATGAAACAATTCACCCATTCTATCACGACCCGAGTGTAAACCCTGGATGTGACCGGCACTCGAGAACCATTGTTGATCCCCAAGCAAATCCTTAGCCTGGCTGACTACTTAGCAGAAGACTAACTCAAGCAGAATTAAGCTTTAAAATAGAATTAACCATTTAATCTCAAAGTACTCGACTGTCTCAAAATACTCTGATAACAACAATAGTTGAAAAAAGAGTTTAACGAAGGAGTACTAAAAACATACTCAAAACCAACTATCTATGAAGACTCTATTGTTAAAGATGGATGTCAGGACAAGACCCATGAAAAGCTAACCCCTGGGAGTGCAAAATGATCTCAACGAAGCATCTATTAATGATCCTTATGTAATACCCTGGAGTTGAAAGGGTGGAAATTTTTTGATTTTCTGGGTTGGTCCCAGTAACGACGGAGGCCACCTACGGACCATAGGTAGACTTACGGGCCGTAGGTGGGAACCGTAGGTAGCAAGCCCATGTTTTCAAAATGTCAAGTTTTAGGACCCCAACGACAGATTGCCAGGATGGGCCGTCATTCAATGTATGAGCCGTAGATAGGACCCGTCGTTGCAGGGTAAAAGTTGGAAGTCTCTGAATCTACCTACGAAAGGACAGGACGGGTCGTAGATCTACCTACGGACCGTAGGTAGGTCCGACAGTTATTTTAAAGGGGTCGTTTGGTCTTTTCACCTGATGGCCTATTTACTAATCTAAGTCAGTTTATAACTTCTCCTAACACTATATAAGCCCTTTTAATCCTAAAATCTACCCTTTCCAATCAATTTACAAATTTCCCCAATTTCTCCTCTCTCAAATATTCTCTCTCTAGAAGATAGAAGAAGAAGAAGAAGAAGAAGAGGGCAAGCTAGGGTTCAAGAAATCAAGCTTTTCTTCATCAATTGCTTAAAGAATTAAGACCCTAAGGTATGATAGTGTTCATCCATGGAGCTCTTTCCTCCATGGAATCCCTAAAATCTCCAATTTTCAACTTAGAAGTTCTCAATTGAATTAGGGATTTTCTTCCATGTTATGGGTTCTTTGTAATGTTGCTTCAACTGATTGATTTATGAACATTGAAGTATAAATTGAGTTGAATTACATGAAATTTGATGAATCCCATGAACCCATGCCAAATCCCCCAATTTCAAAATTATGCTTTTGTTGGTGGGTTGAATTATAGGGTGATGAATTATATGAAATCTCTATGAATCCATGCATGAATTATGATTCCTAAGCTAAGACTTTTCATGATGAGAATATGAATGACCCAGGGAAGGCTTTATGAAATTAAGCATGTTCAATCAAAAACTATGATTTTCCTCTATTATGTGGGTTCCTTTAATTATGATCAAATTGCCTTGTTTATGGTCTTCTAAGCATGAGTTTGCATTGAATTGCATGATTTAAGATGAATTCTTATGAACCCATGTAAGCTCTATGAATTGCAAGTTATGAGCATGATGAACTAAGTAAAGATGAAGTCTATGAAATCATGTATATTTCGTATGAAGCTAATGATGAATTAAGGGTGCTTTGATATTGAAGCATCAAAGTCTATGATATGTTGAGGTTATGGTTGAGTTGTGAAAGGGTTTCTCACATAATACTCACACAATGAATTTGAAACGAATAAGAGGCGATTACCCATGTTCTTAAGGAGCTATTCTAATGAAGGGACAAGAGGCGATCACCCGTGTTCCCTAACACACACAAGAGGCGATCACCCGTGTTCCCTAACACACACAAGAGGCGATCACCCGTGTTCCCTAACACACACAAGAGGCGATCACCCGTGTTCCCTAACACACACAAGAGGCGATCACCCGTGTTCCCTAACACACACAAGAGGCGATCACCTATGTCTACTCATGATAATTGAACTATGTATAATCCATGGGAATTATGCTTAGCACCGAGTGGACAAGTGGCGATTAATGATGTCCCATAAACTATGTGCCACCATAGGATGATGATCTATGATAGACACTAGCTAGTGGATCCACGTAAGCTAAAAGTTATGGTCTTACCTTGGCAAGTAGGGCAACCCTCTTTTGGTGTAGGGTAGACACCAGATTCCATGTTATAGCTCACATGGTCTTACATGTCGGTTAATGCTACTTCCCACAACAATGAACTAAAGTTTTTTAATGATGATCCTCAAGTAAAGTAAAGATGTTTAGCTTGCTTTGACCATGGTTTACGTTTTATGTTCTCTAACCTTTATCATGTTTTAGCTTGGTCATTGCATGTCATGAAAATGTCTCATTTTAGCATTCTTTAAATTGTTATGTGCATTGCTATCATACTTGGTACTTGATTGTACTAACGCATACTCTTGCCTACATTGACTTGTTAATGTAGGGCTTGGCGATTCACCATCTATTTGTGGCTAGAGCTTAATAGAAGGATTGTTGAAGACTTGGTGATTCCTCATCCATACGAGGACATAGCCTAGTTATTCTTACTTGTATGTTCTTTAATTTTGACATTATATTGGGTTACGTCCCAAATGTTATTTCTCATTCTTATGTTAGATTGGCTTTGAGAAATTTGATGTAGACTTCCGCTATTTTCTTAAAATCTTTGATATGACATTATCTTTTGAACTCTTAAATCTCTATGATCTTGTATGTATGTATGCTAAGTGACTTGTATGAGGCCTTTCGGGGTCTTGTACGCCATGTCACGTCAAGGGGGTACCTTGGGTCGTGACACCTTAACACATGTATCTACATCATAAAAAGATTAGGTCGAATGACATCAGTACATTGAATGTACTAGTATGTAACATAACCAAAGAGAAATGACTGGATGAAAGATATAGATAGATACTAAATTGAATGTACATAAATATAGGAGTGAAATCATATAAACTTTACCAATACTTACTCATCTCTGAACTCAACATATTAAGTGATATGATAAAAATATATTTTAACTCTATTTGGGAGATTCTCTAAACGATCACCATTACTATAAACAACCTGATGATACACTGTCTCACCCACGCTACCAGAACTGTCTTATACCTTGCTGGCATATAGAAATTCTCAACCAAGTGGATCCACTAAAGCTATTCTTGAAACCAATAAGGAGTCTTCTAAAGAGTAGAATTCTTTACCCATGTTGGCTAGATGGTTTATGAGAAATGTGAGTTGTCTGAACTCATCCTCATATCGGTGTTCCATACTACTCTTAATAAATATATAGTCATGCTCAAGTAAAAATACTCTTTCTCTTTTTGAAGTAATTACTCAAAAGCACCTCGTTAAGAGGCAATGTCTCAATTATCTCTGGAAACTCTTTTGACTCTTTATGAAAATCAAAGTTCTCTTTCTCAATGTAAAAACGATACATTTGGGAATCAATTAGTCCCCTCATACTTTAGACAAAATTATTCTTTAAACTCTACTCAAAACTTGTCTTTACTGTCTCAAAATCAATTTAAGAAAGAAGAGTCTGGTTGAAGATTCTCAGTAAAAACTCAATAATAGGGTTCATGCTGAAATATAGACATGAAAAATCAACTCAAGAATCTCAATGCAAGATATAGCAACTCAAAAATCAAGAATATAACTCATAACTCAACAACAAGACTCAACTCAAGAATTATAAAAACCAAGGATGCAACCCTAGATTATTCTTTAGTTATAGAAAGTAGATGTAGGGCGTGAGAAAGAATTCAGTTCATCATTATGAGTAGCCTTACATACTTAGAAGAACAAAGTTCTTGGTGAAATCGGTGAAAGATTGAAGAACGCTCGAAACCCTAGAATTCCTCCTCTGGAACCTTGCTCTAATGACTTGGAGTGATAATGAACATAAAAGATCGACTAACACTATTTTAACCCTTCACTTCGAGTAGAAAGTAAGGTTTAGGCTTAGAATGGGTGGGAAAAGTCCAAAATACCCTTCTAAAAAACCTATCGAAAACCTTTCATGGGGCCATCTGTGGTTCGTGGTTTGTAGTACGAATCGTAGATACCATTCGTGGAATTTATACTAAATTTTAAGGCTCAAAATTTCATTCTACAAGTCCAAACTACGACTCATAGAAGTTTCTACAGACCATAGATCCAATTCGTAGAATTTAAATGAAAGTTTTAAGCTCAAAAATTCATTCTACGGGTCCAAAGTACGGCCCGTAGAATGGATCCGTAGGAATGGGACCCCGAAATTTAACTTTTCTAAATTTTTCTACGAGATGACAGTACGGGTCGTCGAAATTTCTATAGCCTATAGATGCAATTCGTAGGAACTGACTTCAGGAAACTCTGATGTAATAGACTCTAGTAAAACGACCATAACGTTTTACTCCAAATTCGAAATGAGGTAAACTTGGTGGTGTCAAAAGATGACTAATAGGCGTTCACATTTATAGGTCATGAGCTACCTAATTCAATATCTTTTGAGAGATATGATCGTTTGAAGTTGATCTAAGTAGAATCTTACGTCAAAACTTCATCAGTAAGGAAGCTTTCAACTCAACTTTGTGTTAGGGCTTCTTATGACATTAATTCATATTCAAATACATTCTTACTCTATAGAATTGAACTTAACACCTAAGGACAATTTAAGAATCACTTGATACAATTTTACACGCAAATGAAGAATGGTTAGCTTTGGAATTTTTTGGGCGTTCCAAAATATCCCCCTTGGAATCATTCGTCCTTGAATGATTGTTGAACTAAGCATGGAAGGCATATGTTAATATTTAACAACCCAATTTAATGTAAAATACACATAAAACTTATGAAATCAAAACACTGAAGGAGGGATTGAATTGAATGAGTACTTTAGGAAGAGTGTAATACCTTGGACTGGAACTAAATCGGAGGAAAAGAGATGAGGGTATCTAGTCTTCATATCCTCCGCAGCTTCAAAAATTGCCTCCTTAACAAACTGATTTTTGCATAAGACCTTGATTGATGAAACCTCTTTGGTTCTCAACTTGCAAACCTGACGATCAAAAATCTGGATGGGAATGTCCTCATAAGATAGGTTGTCCGTGATACCAGCATTCTTGGTAGGCACAATAAGTGAAGGATCACCCAAATACTTATTTATCATAGAGATGTGAAATACTGGATGGACTGTTTCTAACTATGGAGGTAGCTCCAACTCATAAGCTACATTACAACTCTATTTGATATCCTGTAAGGACCAATATATCAGGGGCTGAGCTTCACTTTCTTACCAAATTTCATAACACCTTTCATGGGTGAAATGTTCAAATAGACCCAATCATTAGCCTCAAACTGCAAATCTCTCCTTCCAACATTTGTATAGGATTTTTGACGGCTCTGTGCTGTTTTCAACCTCTCTTGGATTATTTTCACCTTCTCCATTGATTGATAAACTAGGTCTGGTCCTATCACCTCGCTTCACCAACCTCAAACCAGCCAATAGGAGATCTACACTTTCACCCACAAAGAGCCTTATAACGATCCATCTGAATACTGGAGTGATTGTTGTTATTGTATACAAACTCTATGAGAAGCAAGTAGTCATCCCAATTCCCTTTGAAATCCAACACACATTCTCTCAACATATCCTCTAAGGTCTGAATAGTGCACTCTGCTTGACCATCTGTTTGAGGATGAAAATTAGTACTAAGTTTTACCTTCAAACCCAAACCTTTCTGAAAAGACATCCAGAACTAAGCATTAGATTGTGTACACCTATTTGAAATGATGGAAAATGGGACTCCATGAAGTCAGACTATCTCATGAATGTATAAACTGGCATAATCTTTTGCTAAATCGGTAGTCTTCACCGATAAGAAATGGGCTGACTTAATCATCCAATTTACAATCAACCAAATCAAATCATGTTGCCTGCGAGATTGCGGCAAGCCAGTAATGAAGTCCATATTAATCATCTCCCACTTCTATTATGGAAAAGCTATGTTCTGAGTCACACCACATGACCTTTGGTGTTAAACCTTGACTTTTTTGCAATTTGGGCACTTAGCAACAAAATCTACAACACCTCTTCATACTATTCAACCAATAAACTTCTTTCAATTCATGGTACATCTTTGTGGAACCCAGATGGATCAAATATCTTGAACTATGAGCTTCGGCCCATTCAAATGAATCATGAAATGATGGAATTTTGTAAAAAGGAAATATATAATTTATTGAAAAATAAAATTATTAGATTTTCTAAATCTCCTTGGAGTTGCTCTACTTTTTATGTTAACAATAGTGCAGAAAAAGAAAGAAGAGCACCTAGACTTGTTATAAATTACAAGCCTCTTAATTCTGTTTTAAGATGGATCAGGTACCCGATACCTAACAAAAGAGATTTGCTAAAACGAACTGGTCTATAGAACCATCAGGGTATTGAATTACCCTTTCGATACGAGATTTCTCAGATCGAGAAGAGAAAGGTTGAGTAATAGCGTCAAAGTGCCATTCGTCATTAGATAGGATATCATTCCAATTTATGAGTCTAGGGACAAAAATAGAACTATGCGCATGATTGGCCTCCATGAGCATGGTAACACCTTTTTGGCTCTCAATTCGAGCCTTTGGTGCTAGAGTAGTAGACATAAGCCGATAATATACTCTATAGATAATCGCTATCTCTTGAGTATTGGCTTTGCTATTCAAATTTTTTGTTTTGACATTTAATGTCAACGAATCCATGACATTAGGATCATTAATGTCTATTGAAAAATTCTGATAACAATTAAAATAAACTGGGCCATCTGCAAGGTTACTCTGAAGGACACCTAAAAGAGAGTCGTCGAAATTCAGAAATCTGTCATCTCTAAGAAGGACACAAATAGGAATGTCTAAAAAATCCTCAAAGAGATTGCTGACCAAGACTCAGAAGCTGAAAATCTCTCTGGTAAGGATAAATTAGAATATCCTCCTTTTGAAATAGATAATTCTGTCAAGCAAAATCTTGACATTACTTCGGATATACCGACTACTTCCAGTCCAGGTATTACTGTTATCTCTTCAATTAGACCTCAGAGTCATCATATACCTATTAAAATTGTTGTGAATAAAGATTTTGTTATTAACAAAATTGCTTTGCTTGACAGTGGTGCAGATAGAAATTGCATAGTAAAAGGTATTGTTCCAACTAAGTATTTGGAAGAAAGTTCTTCTAAATTATACTCTGCAACTGGAGAATTGCTTAAGATCAATTATAAACTCTCCAAAGCTCATATTTGTGACAACAACATTTGTTTAACAAATGATTTTATTATTACTGAAGATATTAATGAAGATATCATTTTGGGTATTCCATTTATCACTCAGATAAAGCCTTTTTTCACCAATCTAAATGGAATTACTACCTCTATCCTTGGAAAAGATTTACATTTTCCTTTCGTCAAAACTCTTTCTCAAGAGGAAAGTAATTTTATCAGAGAAAAAACTATTTTCCGAATTAATACCCTATCTCAGCATGTCACTTTTTTAAAAAATGACATTAAAATTTAAAAAAATTGAGCAAATTTAAAAAACCCCGGAGATGATGGCTAAAATAACTAGTCTTCATAAAAAATTTGAAAATGAAATTTGCTCTGATTTTCCTAATGCTTTTTGGGAAAGGAAAAGGCATATTGTTAAATTACCATACATTGAAGGATTCAATGAACAGGCCATTACCACCAAAGCAAGGCCCATTCAAATGAATCATGAAATGATGTAATTTTGTAAAAAGGAAATAGATAGTTTATTGAAAAATAAAATTATTAGATTTTCTAAATCTCCTTGGAGTTGCTCTGCTTTTTATGTTAACAATAGTGCAGAAAGAGAACGAGGAGCACCTAGACTTGTTATAAATTACAAGCCTCTTAATTCTGTTTTAAGATGGATCAGGTACCCGATACTTAACAAAAGAGATTTGCTAAAACGAACTTATAAAGCAAATATCTATAGTAAGTTTGATATGAAATCAGGTTTTTGGCAAATTCAAATTGCTGATAAAGATAAATATAAAACTGCTTTCAATGTCCCATTTGGACAATATGAATGGAATGTTATGCCCTTTGGGCTTAAAAATGCTCCTTCTGAATTTCAGAATATCATGTATAACATTTTTAATGACTATAGCTATATGTCTATTGTTTACATTGATGATGTGCTTATCTTTTCTGAAGATATTGATTCGCATTTTAAGCATCTTAATACTTTCTTCAAGATTGTTAAAACTAATGGCTTAGTAGTAAGTGCTAAGAAAATAAAGCTTTTTCAAACTTCTATCAGATTCTTAGGACATGACCTATATCAAGGTAGTTACAAACCTATTTGTAGAGCCATTGAGTTCTCTTCCAAATTTCCTAATGAAATTACTGATAAAACTCAATTACAAAGGTTTTTAGGTAGTCTCAATTATGTAGCTGATTTCATACCTAAAGTCAGACAGGTTTGTGAGTCTTTGTATAAAAGAGTTAGAAAAAATCCCATACCTTGGAGTCATGAACAGACCCAAGCACTTATTTCAGTTAAAAAACTTGTTCAAAGTCTTCCTTGCTTAGGAATACCTAATCCTAATGACTTTATGATTGTTGAGATAGATGCTTCTGACATAGGTTATAGAGGTATCTTAAAACAAAGAAGTACTATAGAATCCCCTGAGCAATTAGTTCGTTTTACTTCAGGAATTCGGTATCAACCCTACACTGAAAGAGGGCCATCCTACTTGCCATGGTAGGACCCTTTAATTAACTTTTAGCTTACGTGGATCCACTAGCTAATGTCTATCTAAGACAATCATCCTATGGGGGCACATAGGTAAGGGATAAGGAGATTGCTTCTAGAAACCCAGCCTTTACTACAGGGGAGCTTCCATCTCAATATCCTCTCAGTGCTAAGCATATTTCCCATTGAATAGTTAATTATCATATTCATATCATTATCCATGGAAAGGTACAACTATGGTTGCCAATTTAAGCTAAAATCATGTTTATAGACGTTTCATCTTCCATGGACTAGTCCAAGCTTACGTCATTAGAATAGCTCCTTATGAACATGGGTAATCACCTCTTTGTTCGTTAACTCATAGTCTGAGCATTACGTGAGAAAACCTTTCACAACTCAACACAACATCATCATGTCATAACTTTTGTACTTCACTCTCAAAGCACCCTTAACTCATCATTAAACTCATATGAGACATACATAAGTTCATAAGCTTCATCCTGACATAGTTCATCATGCTTATAATTCATGGATCATAGAGTTCATATGGGTTCATAAAAGTTCAACTTAAATCATGCAATTCAATGCAAGCTCATGCTTAGAAAGTCATAAATAAGACAATTTACCCATACTTGATGGAACTCACATAATAGAGGAAAAGTCATGCTTTTGACTTGAACATACTTAATTTCATAAAGTCATTCTCAATTCATTCATAATTCATGCATAGCTTCATAGAGATTTCATAAAATTACTCACTTCATAGCTCAACCCAGCAATCAAATCATAGATTAGGAAATTGGGGAGAAATAGCATGGGTTCATGGAGATTCATTCAATCTTTACATCAAATCATACAATTCACTCTAATTCGTGCACTAATTTACTTTATCACGATAGATCGTGCACTAGAAATTATAAAATCAATAATTGAAATCATAATTGAAGAACCCATAAGAATTGATCAAAAACCCTAATTCAATTGGGGAAATTGAACCTTGAAAACCTTGAAGAAAGTTGAGGACCCATAGGAGGAAAGGGCTCCAAATGGTGAAAACTATCATACCTCAACAAAGCCCACAAGCAATTGATGGTCTTCAATGGAGGATCTTAGTCTTCTTTTTCCTTGAAGCTTGAGAGAATTTTCTTAGAGAGAGAAATATTTGAGAAAAGGAGAAATATGGGAATGAGTTAGAATGAGTGAAATTAGGCTTAGAAAATATATATAGGGTTTGGGTTAAGGGTATAACTGACTTGGATTAATAGCTAAACATTTAGGGAAAAGACCAAAAAGCCCATAAATAATAACTGTCGGGGTGCATCTACGGTCCGTACATCAATCGACGGACCGTTATGTCCTTCCGTCAATTGCTTCTGAGACTTCATTTGGGGCTGAAAATTTGGCTATGTCTGGAAGGGATCTATGGAACCCATCTATGGACTGTCAACCGGATGACGACCCGTCCTATTGCTTCGTAGGTCGAGGCTTAGAAACTTGGAAATCCTGAAAGTCCACAGTGCCAACGACGATTCCCACCTACGGCCCGTTATTCCACCTATGGTCTGTAGGTGACCTCCGTAGTCACTGGCACCAGGTTGAAAAACTGCATTTTCCTTTCTTTGAAAGCTTTGGGGTATTACAATTCATCTAATCACGTCACTAATCTTGTACATTGCACTCTTTTCGTGATCCATGACAACAATAAAAGAAGTAGCTTTAATATTGCTTGATATCTTGTTGTACAATAACGAATTCTTGATAGCTTTAGGCATGTAAGTCACTGTCCTTAATGATATTTCATCAGTATGGTGTATCCCCGAGGATTCAACAAGATCTTCTAGAATTAAATATCAACTGGAACAATAAAGTTTTTATAACTATAAAACCTAGCAAAGAAGGAGAGGAATGAAGCTATTGTTGATATGCTTTTCTCACTTGCACCTGGAGAGGCCAAGAATGGCATATACATGCCAAAGGAAAAGAAAATTAAAACTGCCAAAGGATAAATGCCATAAAGGCAATAATATCCAATTTAAAAAGAATTGGAACGTTGGAGGCAACGACATCATATTTGAACGTTGGAGTCAACGGCATCATATTGGAACGTTTGAGGCAACGACATCATATTGGAGCGTTGGACAACAAATGATTTTGACCAAAGTTAATATATCTTTTTGAGATAACTTATTATATAGTAATTGTTTTTCCTAGTGTATGAAACTATATTATATGTACATAGAAAAAGAAAACCTATAACCCGAAGTAAACACAAGTCCAATGAATCCCTACTCAAAAAAAACCACCAACTTTGGAGATAATGAGATCACTTGAATCCTCTCAAAACTCCCAGTTGAATCTCTTCAACGTTTCAAGATTGTGCATAAATCATGGTGTTCAATCATCAATGACCCCAATTTCATCAAGTTGCAAATCAATGAATCATCCTCTAATGTTAATCATCAAAAAATCCTCTTAATTGCATCGAAATAATTCCATCTCCTTGTTTGGAACATAATATCTTAGAGTTCAACATTGCTTCAATAAATGCATCATCAATATGCGTGAATACTCAAGTTGTTTCTCTCCAACCACCAAATTTTCTTATATCCCAAGATGTTTCATATCCATTGGTAAGTTCTTGTAACGACTTGTTATGTATGGTGTATAGCTTCAAAATATTTATATAGAATCCAACTATTCGAAAATATAAAATTGTTAAAGAGTCTAATCCTAATGTTTTGAAACATGTTAAACGTTATGAATCAACGCTTTATGGTTTTGCACATGATTCTATTCGTGATGATTATAAGATAATCGCTATATTTGTGATTAATGCAAATGATAGTCGTCATATTGTTTGAATATACTCTATGAAGAATGAGTCTTTGAAAAAGATTGACACTATTCCGACCGGCTATCGCTTGTTTGACAAAAATCCAGTTTCATTTGATGGCACGGTTTACATGATGGGAGCAAGATCAGTTGAAAGAAATGGTTGTAGTGACTTTAAAATGATTTTTTCATTATTTCTTTGATCGTGGCTGATGAGAAATTTGTTGTAACACCCGTCCCATCACAATATTGTGGGAGTCAAATGAAAATGTAAAATTTTGCTAATCGTTTGTATCTTTCTGGGTTTGTTGAGATGGATTTCTTGGTTTGTTCACGAGAGAAAGATGGGGAATGGTGGACATGGATTAGTGTAATGAAGATTCCTATGTTGGGCTCATTCATTGGCCTTGGGAATCACAATTGCTCCCTAGATGATATAATTTTCTTGAAACAAAATTAAAGTATCTTGTGGAGGAAAACGGATGGTGGTTTTCTAGAATATGATGTGCTGAAAAAAGAAGTAAATGAGTTTACCTTGAATCAAATTTCGCCTGCTACAGATTTATCGATCTTGTTAGCAGGAAGTTTAGCTTCCTCGAGAATTCTTTGGGAATAGAAGTTGGTGAAAAGTTTAGCTTCCTTGAAAATTTAGTGGAGCTAGAAAATTTGATTTTCAAACTGTGACTTGTTGTATTTTGTTATAAGTTTTTGTGTGATTAATGATAAAACTTTTATTGTCTCTGATGCTTAGATTCTTTTGAAGCAGTTAGTAGCTTTCATGATGGTTTGTTAAAGTTATTATACATTTGACATTAGTTCCTTCCGTTTTTGAATGGTTATGTTATATTTTCTAAAAAGATGGTGTATTCTTGAAGTTTTGTGATTTTTCATGTCAGTTCTATACTGTTATTCCTAGAATTATACATTAAAATGTTTTTAACACTGTACAGATCTAGATTGTCAACATTTCAGGAACTTCAGAACGTCGATTTGAAGCCTAATTTTTCACGAATCCATTTTACGAGTCATAAACCAATCTTTGGTCTGTCTCGTCAACTCGTAAATTGTTACATTTCTATATTTAGTAACAATTTAACTTTAAAATGTCAATTTTACTCTTGTGAAATGATTTATAGCCACACAAATATTTATGATTAATTCGATATCATTAATTTTGAAAAAAATTCATTCCTTCTTAAGTTTCGAGTGAAATAAAACTATATTACATAAATTAAGACAAAAGAATGAAGATTTTGTTTCGTACTAAATAATAAATATATTTGCGTAGTAGCTAATGCGCAACCCAACCTAATAAATAATTTCAACATTGATTGTCATTTTCAACAACAATCGTTATATATAGGGGTGTAAAAAATGAGCCCAAACATAGGTAACCCGCTCAACCCGCCCAAGATTTTATGGGTTGGGCTCAAGATAATTTGAATTGGGTTCAATCGGAACCCGTTCAAGCCTTAACCCATTTTAAAAGAATCTTCAATTTAGCCCAATTCAATCTCAAATTTCAACATGTTTTAAAACTCATTATTTGCATTGACGTAATAATTGTTCCTATATTGACGATATGAATTACTATCTATTTTATATATTTTAGGATTTATCTTTCCATTTTTAACTTTTAAAAATTTTCTTAAGTTGAAATTTAAATTGTGGTTATAAAAGTTAATTAAAAATATATCAAATTGGGCGGGTCATGACCCAACCCATTTTTTAGCCAATTTGAGCCCAAAGTAAACTTGGGTGGGTTTGACCCAACCCTATTTTTATACCAAGGCATTTTAATATGTCCAATTTCAACCCAACCCGCTCATTTAACAACCCTCATTTTATACTGCCATATCTCTTTAGATATAATGAATTAGGTGGTCCATGACCTATAAAATTATAGGTATATGAGTTTTCCTTCCAAAGTTATGACCGTTTTACCAGAGACTCTTCAATAGAGTTTTCGAAGTTTGAACTCTATTTACGATCCGTAGACTGGACTAGTAAAACCAACTTCAAAAACTTAATATTTTGATCTGATTCTTACGGACCCAATTATAGGTCATAAAACCAAAGAAATTGGTATTAGCTCTTGTTGGAGTTCTGATGACTACCTTTAACTGCATCACCACGAGATCCTCCATTTTCGCTTTTTATTTTTTTTCTATTTGTACCTTTGTTTCGCCTCACCAACTGATGATGCATACTACTTGTAAAGGTGAAAGCACGAATAGCTAGTTTAGCAACTGAAATAGATAAAATGTCTTCGTATTAAGCAGTTTGAGGAGATTTAGAGCATGTTTTCATTGGCGCACCTTCCTGTAAAAGTGCATTATCAGTTGTAGTTGTTAGTTAGTTATCTACTGTTTATAGGTTTAGTATTGCACGTTTATTATCAAGAGTCTACAAGGAATACACCTCCTATAGTATAGTAGTTGTTCTTCACGATCCGACTTCCTGAGTCATGATGGCACCTACTAATACCCACCAGTAGGTGAGCCGACCCATACCAAGAAGAAGTAGTAGTTAGTACCAGGGTAGAACTAAACAGAAATTAATTCTAACAATAAACAAAGACGAAAACAAGAAGCAAACAAAAAACTATATACAAAGTAACCCTCCAGAACTTAGAAGTCACGAGTATAGAGCTTCCTAACGAGATAAATACAAGTCCCAAAAGTGGACTACAACAAGTCGTCTGAAAGGCAAAAGACAAGCTAACATAAGTAAGGAAGGAAACAAGCTAGTCTAGGACGCCAAGTTCTCACCCTCATCTCCGATATCCACAAGCTGCAAAAGAAAGTACGAACGATCACTGCTGATAGCTAGTAATAGGACCTCCATCAAGAAAAGATGCAGAGAGTAGCATAAGTACCAAAACAAAGGTACTCAGTAGGCATCACAGATCGACCGAGCAAGAAAGGTAAAAATAATCTGAAAACATAGAATCTAAACAAGAACAGAGGTCAAAGCAGATATGAAAAGAAGCACACGAGCGCACTGAAAGTAAATCTAAGTACAATTAAACTAAACCTTACTAGACCCCATAAACCCAGAAGGTACACTCTTACACAAGTTTAAATAAGACCCGAACGGACCCCCATAAGCTCGACAATTACACAGAATAACTAAGTCTACAAGACAAGAATAATCTAGATCCGAATCAAAGAACCATTCAACTCCTAGCCTAGCTAGTAAGAGAGACAATCATTGAAACAGTCAACTCCCAGCCCAGCTAGCAAGAGTGACGATCAACTCCCAGCCCAGCAAGCAAGAGTGACTATCAACCCAGGCCATCCATCCATACCACCAACTCCTAGGGGCTTCAACCGCCCAGCTAGCAAGAGTGCCTCAGGGGCGTTTCAACTCCATAGAGGATCTAACATATCCAGGCCGCCTAACCAGCCAGCCCACTCCCAGGGGCATCAGCCGCCCAGCTAGCAAGAGTGCACGGGGGCGTATCGACTCTGAAGAGGATCTCAAGTGTGGTGCAAGCCACCATGGATCGACGTCCACTCCCGATGATATCACAAAAGGCTCAAACCTAGAAGCACTCTAATCCCGAGGAAGCACACTATCTCCGATAACGCATTGGTGCCGCAGAAATAGGGAGAGGAGACAGAAAGGCTAACAAGCAGCGCAAAAGCCTAAGCTAAGGCTCTTACTATCAAACCTAAGTCTGCTATTCCGGTCTACAAGGACCTAGTCTATCCGAAATGACGTCGGAGACATACCATAGTCACAAGGTGCATGTGTTTAATGCTACACTAGTCTATCCTAGACTAAGGCCAAAAAATGCTCCAAAAATAAGTAATCGACCAAGTAAGTCATATAGCATGTTAAAACACACATACAACCCTCTTTCAGCATGGTACTACCCTCGAAACAGTGGTAATCAACCCTAAATCGTGGTTTCTAAGAGGAAAAGAATGAATAACTAGGTACCCGCCCCTAACTGACACTCATCATCATGAACTCACACATTGATGCTCAATCTAATTAGAAAGGAAGTCGTATCCAACCTGTAGGCTGATCGCGCGTGGTCCAAATCACAAGGCCGAAGCTTTTCCCTTCTGAACGGCCCTTGAACGCTGCCACACTATCAAAAATAGGATCACAACGTCAATACGGTCATTAAGACACAAAAATAAACCTAAATGGAGACGTACCAATTTTTAGAGTCAAACGGGAATTATGGAACCCAAGCTAAAATTTCTGAAATTGACTCCGTCAAAAGGTACGAATATATGCCATGAACTTTTATCCCAAAATAGGACATAATTAGCGACCCAAAATAACAGAAACAACAACACACCATCATAACAAAAATAAAAGGAAAAAACGGCAGCAACTTTCACACAAAAATTACCTCGAACGGAGTGTCACCGACACAATCCAATCACTCCATCATCATGAACTCACACATTGATGCTCAATCTAATTAGAAAGGAAGTCGTATCCAACCTGTAGGCTGATCGCGCGTGGTCCAAATCACAAGGCCGAAGCTTTTCCCTTCTGAACGGCCCTTGAACGCTGCCACACTATCAAAAATAGGATCACAACGTCAATACGGTCATTAAGACACAAAAATAAACCTAAATGGAGACGTACCAATTTTTAGAGTCAAACGGGAATTATGGAACCCAAGCTAAAATTTCTGAAATTGACTCCGTCAAAAGGTACGAATATATGCCATGAACTTTTATCCCAAAATAGGACATAATTAGCGACCCAAAATAATAGAAACAACAACACACCATCATAACAAAAATAAAAGGAAAAAAGGGCAGCAACTTTCACACAAAAATTACCTCGAACGGAGTGTCACCGACACAATCCAATCACTCCACCACATAGCCCCGACAATTACGAGCACGTGGGACTTCGAATCACCAAACTCCGAGCTCGTTTACCCAAAATGTTGACTAAAGTCAAACTTAGGCTTCAACTTGAAAGTTAAAATGCTTAATCGTACAGACTGGCACTGAAAATATCGGGAGCCATGCTGACTATGCTACTAGACTAAAATGACCCTTCCAGGGCTGATGGAATCATCAGAATTGGATTCTGG
This sequence comes from Solanum appendiculatum, assembly GCA_018342035.1. NCBI lineage: Eukaryota > Viridiplantae > Streptophyta > Magnoliopsida > Solanales > Solanaceae > Solanum > Solanum appendiculatum. The sequence goes on from JAGDQO010001249.1 coordinate 717,979, forward strand.
GCTCAGCTTTCTGAATTTCTGATCATAAATGCCCGTTCAAGGTTCAAAAGCTTCCAAAACACTAAATTTCACATAAAAACCATACGAACAACCAGGTTACCGAATTGTCAGTCTCAGTAAGTTAAAAACAACTTGGGGTTGCTACAGGAAAGCTTTAAATGTCGAACATGAGGCATAAATACAAAAATGACCTAGAGGTCATTACAACATCCACTACTAAACAGGACTTTCGTCCACAAAAGTAAGAGTCAGGAAGTACTCGAAGGCTCAAACAAGTATGGAAACTGCTCCCACATATCATGCTCGGTCTCCCAGGTAGCCTCCTCAACTAGACGATGCCTCCAACGGACCTTAACTACATGAATGGCTCTCGAGCGCAACCACCGCACATCTCTAGTAAGAATGGCAACTGGCTCCTCTACGAGTCTCAGGTGATTATCCAACTCCACAGCATCATACTGAAGCACATGCGACTCATCAGGAACGTACTGGTGCAAAATCGAAACATGAAAGAGTGGGTGGATAGCTGAGAACTTCGGGGGCAACGCAAACTCATAAGAAACCTCTCCAACTGTCCGAAGGATCTCAAAAGGTCAAATATACCAGGGGCAAAGCATGCCCTGCCTCCCAAATTCATCACGCCCTTAATGGGTGACACACGAAGGAACATTCTATCACCAAGTCCCAAATGCTCGGCCTTCACCTATTGAAAACTCAAGCAACGGGACACATAGTTTGTAATATCTCTCCTCATGCCGACCCACCAGTAATGCTGCCTTAGGTCATGATACATATTTGCGATGCCCAGATGAATAGAATATCTAGAATCATGGGCCTCCCAAAGTATCAACTGAATCAAACCCTTAACTCTTAGGACACAAATACTACCTGCAAACCTCAAAACCTCATATGAGTATAAGGTAACCTGACACGTATCACCCGCTAACACTTGATCTCAAAGTGCCACCAAGGCCTCATCCTATAACTGACGGCTATAGATTTGTTCAAGAAGAGAGGACTGAACTCCTGCATAGGCTAGAACACGCTTAGAATCCGAAACATCCAACTTGACCATCTGGTTAGCTAAGGACTAAATATCCAAAGCTAAAGGTCGCTCCACAATAGACTACAAGGCTAGACTATCCATACTCATTGCCTTCCGTCTCAAGGCATCCGCTACCACATTCGCCTTGCCCGGATGGTATAGAATAGAGAGGTCATAGTCCTTTAGAAGCTCAATCCAGCGATGCTGCCTCGAGTTGAGATCCCTATGGCTCATGATGTATTGAAAGCTCTTGTGATCAGCTGTGATCAATGTAGATCTCACAACAAAATCCATACAGGTAGTGCCTTCAGATCTTAAGCGCAAAAACTACTGCCACCAACTCTAAGTCATGAGTGGGGTAGTTGCGCTCATGTAACCTAAGATGCCTCGGCGCATAAGAAATGACACGGCCCAAGTGCATCAATACATAACCCAAATCGATGCCGGATGCGTCAAAATAAACCGTGAAGCCCTCGCCCTCAACTAGAAGGGTGAATACAAGAGCAGTAGTCAGCAACTCCTTGAGCTTTCGAAAGCTCAATTCACACTCCTCAGACCACTCAAAAGGTACATCAAGGCGAGTCAACCGGTTCAAAGGTGCTGCAATGGTTGAGAATCCCTCCACAAACCACCTGTAGTAGCCTGCCAAATCGACGAAGCTTCGAACCTCAATCACTGAAGTGGGCCTAGCCCAACCACGAATAACCTCAATCTTAACTGGATCTATCATGATGCCATCCTTGGACACCATGTGCCCCAAGAATGCTACATACTGAAGCCAAAACTCACCCTTTGAGAACTTGGCATAAAGACATTGATCTCTCAAAGTCTAAAGCACAATCCTCAAATGCTGCTCATGATCACTCCTGCTCCGTGAGTAAACAAGAATGTCATCTATGAACACGATGACAAACAAATAGAGATACGTCTTGAAAACCCAAGTCATCAAGTCCATGAAGGCGGCAGGGGCATTAGACAAACCAAAAGATATCACTAGGAACTCATAGTGGCCATATCAAGTACTAAATGCAGTCTTAGGGATGTCTGCTGCCCTAATTCTTAGCTGATGGTAACCAGATCTCAAATCAATCATTGAAAACACTGCGGCACCCTGAAGCTGGTCAAATAGATCATCAATCTTAAGAATGGGGTAGCGATTGTTCACCATCACCTTATTCAACTTCCTATAGTCAATACACATGCGTATCGTACCGCCCTTCTTCTTTACAAATAGAATGGGAGTGACCCAAGGCGATACACTAGGCCTGATGAATCACTTACCCAAGAGATCCTAAAGCTGAACATTAAGCTCTTTGAGCTCCGCAAGAGCAATCTGATATGGTGAAATGAAAATAGGCCAAGTACCCGGCTCAAGCTTGATAGGAAAGTCAACATCACGCTCTAAGGATAGGCCAGGTAGGTCCGTAGGAAATACATCTATAAAATCACATACGAATGGAATGGACTCAACTGAAGAGACCTGCCTACTCACATCACGTACATAAGCGAAATAAGAGAAACACCTGCAAGCCACTAGCTTTCGAGCCTGAACAAAAGAGATAACACCAACCGGTGTGCTACTAATGGAGCCCTACCACACCACCGATGGAATACCAAGCATGGCTAATGTAACGGTCTTAGAGAAATAATCTAAAACCATGTGATAGGGAGATAACCAGTCCATGCCCAGAATCACATCAAAATCAAGCATATCTAACAACATAAGGTCAGCCCAGGTGTCACGTCCCTAGATAGTAACTAAGCAAGATCGAAACACCTGATCCACTACTAAAGACTTACCCATGGGGGTCGACACATGCAACGGCACTGCCATAGGCTCAGAACTCATACCCATATGAGAAGCATAATACACAGACACATAGGAATTGGTAGAGCCAGGATCAAATAAAGTTGAAACGGGCTGAAGGCATAAAAGAATCGTACATGTGATCACATCATCTGATGCCTCAGCCTCTGCCCTCGCTGGAGCTGCATAGAAATGGCCCTGTCCGCCTCTGCCTTTGCCATTAATCCTACCACCTGACCTGCCTCCCCGAGGACAACGCCGAATACCCCACTCTCCACCATGATGGTCCTGACCCCTAACCTCAACCTTTAGCTGGAGGTGCTACTCGTTGAGTTGGTAGAGCTGTCTGTGGACCTGGAGCAGTACGTCTCCGCAGAGGGAAATCTCTGACCAAGTGACCTAACTCACAACAGTCAAAACAACCCGAAGATGATCTTTTCTTTGAAGAATGACCACTAGGGCCAAAAGTACTAACCTCGGACCTATGACTCTGACAATAGCCATCCTCACTCTTGCTATACCGATCCCTCTCTAGACTATGCAATGAAGCCTGAACAGGCCAACTAGGCTGACTTTGTTGAAATCACTGTCGAGCTCTATCATGTGAATCTCTAGGCCTGGAACAGGACCCACTATAGCTACTCTCATATCTAGCTCTCTTGTTGCTACCACCTTGGCCTCACAACAGAGCTGCTCAATAGTGCGGGCATGATCCACAACATCCAGAAAGGAGTGAATCACTAGGACCATAGACTTAGCCTTAATCCGCAACTGCAATCTCAACCCATAAACAAAGCACTGAATCCTCTCCTCCTCAGTAGGTAGAATCATGGTAGCATAGCGAAAGTTTTCATGAAATCTCACCTCGTATTTAGACACTATCATTGAACCCTACTCCAACCTAAAGAACTGAGCTTTGAGGTGATCTCTAATGTTGCAAGGAATGAACTCGATCAAGGTGACCAGAGGGGAACTAGCTAGCCTAGTCTTGATAAATGTACGCCACCAATATCTGACTGGCCCATCCAACTGATACGTAGTGAAATCAGCCCCTCTCGACTCCACAAGACCCAAAGTGTACAGTCGCTCCCGATAAGTGGTTAGAAACTCAAAGGCATCCTTACCCACAACCCCAGAAAACCTCAAAAGTGAAAGCCTCAAGAACACTCCGAGCATCTTTTACTCCACTAGCAGCATAGCTCCGGCTGCGATCACGGGCTGGGCACCCCTAGGTGGTACGTGAGCCTGAGGTGCCTTTAAAGTAGGTTGATGTTGCTGACCTGATGCTAGTAATGGTGCTGACACAAGCGCTGGTGCTGGGGCTTTCTGCATACCCTCAGGCGCTATCAAAAATTAGGTAATGGCTGCCTGGAGCTCTAGAGCCATAGCCGGTCCGGGTTGTTGCTGATCTAGTCACGGCCCCACAGGCTGCTCAAGATTCTGGTCTGCTGAAGGATCCACCACTGGCTCTGGACCCTGCTCTCTACCCGGGGTGGTGTTGCACCCTTACCTTGCAAGGGAGGTCGATCCCTACCCCGATCCACCTCGCGACATGAATGAGCCATCCTGTGTAAAGAGTGAAACAAGTGAGTTTTCCAGAAACCAATAAAACAAAAGAGATATAAAAGAGAGGAATTCCTATAGACACCTTGTAGACTCCCAAAGATAGGACACAGACGTGTCCGCACTAATCCACAGGACTCCACTAGGTATTAGCTATGCATAAGTGAGACCGGTGAACCTGGGCTCTGATACCAACTTGTCACGACCCAACTTCCTGAGTCATGATGGAACCTACTAATATCCATCACTAGGTAAGCCAACCCATACCCAGAACAAGAAGTAGTGAGTACCAGGGTAGAACTACATAGAAAGTAATGCTAAAATAAGCATAGACATAAACGGGAAGCAAACCAAAAACTATATACAAAGGAACCCTTCAAAAACCTGAAAGTCACAAGTACAGAGCTGCCTAACGAGATAAATAAAAGTCCAAAAAGTGGATCACAACAAGCCGTCTCAACGGAAAAAGAGAGGCTAACATAAGTATAGATGGAGACAGGCTGGTCCAGGACGCCAAGTGCTCACCCTCGTCTGTGATATGCACAAGCTGCAAACGATAGCACGAACGATCATCATTGATAGGTGGTACTAGGACCTGCATTACAAAAAGATGTAGAGCGAAGCATAAGTACAAAAACAAAGGTACTCAGTAGGCATCACAGGCCGATCGAGCAAGAAAGGTAAAAACAATCTGAAAGGATAGAATCAAGAAAAGAACAGAGGTCAAAGTAGATATGATAAGAAGCACACAAGCGCACCGAAAGTAAATCTAAGTACAGCTAAACTAAACCTAACTAAGGCTCTATAAACCCAAAAGGTACACTCCTGCACAAGTTTAAATAAAACCCAAATGGACCCCCATTATCCTGACTGGTACACAGAATAGCTAACTCTAGAAGACAGAAGAGTAATCCAGATCCGATCAAAGAACCAGTCAACTCCAAGCCCAGCTAGCAAGAGAGACAATCAATGTAACCAGTCAACTCCCAGCCCAGCTATCAGGAGTGACAATCAACTCAATCAGTCAACTCCTAGTCCACCTAGCAAGAGTGACTATCAACCCAGGCCGCCCAGCCATACCATGCACTCCCAGGGGAGTCAACCGCCCAGCTAGTAAGAGCGCCTCGGGGGCGTGTCCACTCTGTAGAGGATCTTAGATATCCAGGCCGCCCAGCCAGCCAGCCCACTCTCAGGCAGCTAGCTAGAAAGAGTGCCCGGGGGAGTATTGACTCTGAAGAGGATCTCAAGTAGGCTCCAAACCCCCATGGATCGATGTCCACTCCCGATGATATCACAAAAGGCTCCAAGACAAAAGCACTCAAATCTTGAGGAAGTACACCATCTCCAGTAATGCAGCAGAGTGGCAGAAATAGGGGGAGGAGACATAAAGGCTAACAAGCAGCACAAAAGCCTAAGCTAAGACTCATACTATCAGACCCAAGTCTGTTATTCCGGCCTAAAAGAACCTAGTCCATCCAAAATGACGTTAGAGACATACCATAGTCACAAGATGCATGGGTCTAAGGCAACACAAGTGTATCCTAGACTAAGGCCAAAACATACTCCAAAAATGAGTAATCGACCAAGTAAATCACATAGCATGCAACAACACACATACAACCCTCTTCCAGTATGGTACATGTATCCTCTTATCACTCTCCTCTAGTGATCTTCTTAGAACATTATAATACTCACAGGCCTGGGGTCTTTCATTTCCAAATAATGTGGATTCAGCATTCCTATCTTAACATTGATCTCAACCATGCTCAGGAAATCCTTTTCAAGTCTTCTCCAGGAAGATTGACTCGACAAACTACCCTCGAAACAGTGATAATAAACCCTAAATCAAGGTTTCTAAGAAGAAAAGAAGAAAAAACTAGGTACCCGCCCCCAATTCATACTCATCATCTTGAATTTACACATTCATGCTCGATCTAATTAGAAAAGACGTCGTAGCCTACCTGTAGGCCGATCGCGCGTGCTCCAAATCGTAAGGCCGGAGCTTTTCCCTTTCGAACGGCCTCTGAACACTGCCACACTATAAAAAAATAGGATCACAATGTCAATATGGTCGTTTAGACGCCAAATCACATAAACTAGAGAGAGGCCAATTTTTAAAGTCAAACAGGAATCGTGGGACCCGAATTAGATTTCTAAAATTGACTCTATCAAAAGGTCCTAATTTATGCCATGAACTTGTATCCCAAAATAGGACACAATTAGCAGCCCAAAACAACAGAAACAACAACACACCACGAAAACAAAAATAAGAGGAAAAGGGCAGTAGCTTTCACTCAAAAATTACCTCAGCCGGAGTATCACTGAGACAATCCAAGCTCTATCACTGAGATAATCCAAGCCCGACAATTACGAGCACGTGGGATTTCGAATCAGCAAAATCTAAGCTCTTTTACCCAGAATGTTGACTAAAGTCAAACTTAGGCTTCAACTTGAAAGTTAAAATTCCTAATCGCACAGACTCGCACTGAAAACCTCGGGAGTCTTGCCGACTATTCTACTAGCCTAAAATGACCCTTTCGAGCTGATGATCATCAGAATTGGATTTTGAGGTCATCTTCCTGAACTTCTGATAAAAATGATTGTTCAAGGTTCAAAAGCTCCCAAAATACTAAAACTCGCATAAAAACCAAACGAATGACCAGGTGACCAAACTGTCACTCCCAGCAAGTCAAAAATAACTTGGGGTCGCTATAGGAAAGCTCTAAACGATGAATAGGAGGCATAAACACAAAAATGATCTGGAGGTGATTACATTGTTGGTCGTCACTTGTATTTAAAAAGTTTCTCTGTCCATTGTAAAGACATAATAGATTTCATCGTTTCCATCCTGAATCTTTAGTTTTGATGTATTTAAGTGTTTTTAAGAAAAATTAGGTTTTTAGTTCATTATGTTTCATCAAGTCTTGTGCAATCCGTTGAACTATATGCAGATTTTCCAGGTGGGTTTTAGTTTTGAGGGATATAACTAACAGGTATATATATGTGTGGAAATGGCTGCACAATCTAACATGGAAAAAAACATATAAATATAACTCCTATTCAACTAAATAATATGTTTAACAGTTTAACTAAAATTAAAGAAAAAACATTAAGTTCATGAATACAATTAGGGGTGCTCCCCGTTTGGATTTAAATTTTCAAAAATCGATAGTATTTGGCTTCATTTTGGTTTTGTTCAAACAAATCGAAGAAAGCAAAAACGTCCAAGACGACAACATTTATCTTATTGGTTTCATGTATATGAGTGTCTATGACAATTTTTAGTGGGATAAGGAATTTCATTGTCTCTTCCTTCTAATCTAAAACAATGAATTTTGAAGCTTTATTCACAACAAATTTAGTGATCGGAAGTATTGTAATGTTAGTTGTTCTAACATTTTTGTTTTGAAAGAATTGTTGTCATTTTTTCCTCAGTTGAATGAATCATTTTTTTTATATTTGTGTATGGTTAATAACTGAATAGCCGAACCAAACCAAACAAAACTGAAATCGACAACAACCAAACTGATAAATGTGTATTATATTTGGTATGATTTTGATAATTTTAAAACTGATTAAATTGGTTTTGTTTTGGTTTTGTTTTGGTTTTGAGCAATAACTGACCCAATCCGACCCGTGAATACCCCTAAATGCATATTTTTCTAAACAATTTTCTTATTCTAAACATTATGCACTTAGAACCAATTGTCTTAACCATTTTGGAGTATTATATTATATTTTCAATACAAAATATAAAAAATTCAATGACTTTACGTGGCAAAAATATTAATTTAAAAAAGACTTTTGTGAGATAAATTTTATGTTACACAACTTTTATGCGTGTAAAATAGAAAAGTGAGTTCTATGATAACTTTTAATGTTGAATGACTTTTATGTAACAAAAAATGGAACAGTGGCTTCCGTGTAATAATACAAAGCTTGATGAACACCGGTAAATTTACTCAACAAGAATATGTTAATTCAAACTTGTCAATAGGGATTTTTCTTTGAGAAATTTTCATAAATAATGAGATTATGGAACCTAATTACTGTACCCAATGATACTTTTGATATTACCAAACCCAATGACATTTTCACTCGCGATACAGTGTATTAGACACGATGAGGTTGTATCTGGGATACAATCCATGCGATATTATATTTGAGAGAATCGTGGTGAAATCTTTTTAAGAATAACGAAAATTAATAAAACTTGTGAGTATATCATGCAATACCTTTAATTAATTAGGGCAACCATATCTTCACTCCAAATAGAACATGATGCTTCTAAATCGTCTCTTCTTCCACTCCAAAATGGAACACAATGCTTTTGGATCTTCTCTTCTTTTTCAATTTTTACTAAGAAATAAAAACATTGTATCAAAGATACAAATGTAAAGCAATTATTATACACATGTAAAGCCGAAAGTTGGAGAAATCTATGATATAGATAAAAGCTTGCTTATCATTGATACAATCTTTATTAGCCAACTAACAACCGATACATATTGTATCAAGGGAAAACGGTCTAATATAGCCCTTAAATTTGTGATTTAGATCTGATATACCCTCATTATAGAAGCGGTTCATATATACCCTTATCGTTACACAAATAGCTCACATATGTCGTACTATTGCAAAACCGGAGTTAAAAAATAATAGCATGGATGAGCCTTTAGGTAGCTATTTTGTGATAAATAGTACTAGGAAGACGATAAGACAGGCAGTATTTTGGGTAGGATTTTCTCTGGCAGATTTGGAAGTTAAGATTCCTCGAAATATCTTGGTTGTAGAAGTATTCTCTATTTGCTATTTGTAAGACTTATTCTATTTGTTGGACTTAGTAAATTACAGTTGAAGTGCTGTTCCTATTTCTGTAGTGCATTTGGAAATTTACTAATTTGTTGTTAGGAGAGTCCGGGTTACTAACATTATGTTTTGTTAAACAACTTTATCAGATTCAAATAAAACCTTCACTCTAGCTTTTCCTAATAAACCCACAGAGATCAAATTGGCTAGAATATTATGAACATGCAACACTTCAGTGAAGACTAAAGATTTTCCAATGTAAGTTGGAGAGGAACTTTACCTTTTCCAAGAACTTCAGTGGTTCTTGAATCACCAAGATATACACGCTCTTCTCCTTTATTGACTTGAGTGTAAGATACAAAATTAATTTTATTAGCATAAATATATCTAGTAGCCCAGAATCTATGACCCAGTCACTCACATAGGCCATAATATTTATTTGGAAAACGACTGCAACAAAAATATCCTCTGTTTTGTCCAAATAATTTTTTGGCTTAACAAGATTGTCAGTTTATCCAATTCTTTTCAGAAAGGTTTAATAAAAAGTTTTGGGCTTGTAATCAAGTTTCTTTTCATCAAAAATAGTAGAGATAATAGTAGAATTACATACATTATCAACATAAATCCAAAGGTTGAGTAATATGGTGAAAATGATTATAGTTGAAACTATAATAAAAATAGAACCACCATTACCAAACCTTTTATCAGATAGCCAAGACTTGTAGTCAACGCAATAAGTGTATGTCAATTTAATCATGTAACTAATCTTGTACATTGCACTCAGTTCGTGATCCGTGACAACAATAAAAGAAGTATCCTTAAGATTGTTGGAAATCTTGTTGTACAATCACGGATTCTTGATAGCTTGAGGCGTGTAAGTCACTATCCTTAAGGATATTTCACTGGTATGGTGTATCTCCCAGGATTCAACAAGCTTTTCTAGAATTAAATAGCAACTAGAACAACAAAGTTTTTATAACTGTAAAACCCAGCAAAGAGGGAGGGGAGTGAACCTATTGTTGATATGTTTTTCTCACTTGCATGTGGAGAGGCCAAGAATGGCATATATATGCCAAAGGAAAAGAAAATTAAATCTGCCAAAGGATAAATGCCATAAAGGCAATAATATCCAATTAAAGAAGAATTGGAATGTTGGAGGCAACGGCATCATATTGGAACGTTGGAGGCAACGACATCGTATTGGAACATTGGAGGCAACGACATCGTATTGGAACATTGGACAACAAATGATTTTGACCAAAGTTAGTTTATATTTTTGAGATAATTTATTTTAAAATAATTGTTTTTCCTAAGATATGTACATAGAAAAAGAAAACCTATAACCCGAAGTAAACACAATTCCAATGAATCCCTAGTCAAGAAAAACCACCAACTTTGGAGATGATGAGATCACTTGCATCCTCTCAAAACTCGTAGTTGAATCTCTTCAACGTTTCAAGATTGTGCATAAATCATGGTGTTCAATTATCAATGACCCCAATTTCAACAAGTTGCAAATCGAGGAATCATCCTCTAATGTTAATCATCAAAAAATCCTCTTAATCTCATCGAAAATAATTCCATCTCCTTGTTTGGAACATAGCATGTTAGAGTTCAACATCGCTTCAATAAATGCATCATTAATAAGCGTGAATTCTCAAGTTGTTTCTCTCCAACCACAAAGTTTTCTTATGCCCTGAGATGTTTCATATCCATTGGTGAGTTCTTGTAACGGCTTGATATGTATGGTGTATAGCTTCAAAATATTTATATGGAATCCAGCTATTCGAAAATATAAAATTGTTAAAGAGCCTAATCCGAATGTGTTGAAACGTGTTAAACGTTATGAATCAACGCTTTATGGTTTTGCATATGATTCTGTTAGTGATGATTATAAGATAATCGCTATATTTGTGATTAATGCAAAGGATAGTGGTCATCTTTTTGGAATATAATATGTGAAGAATGAGTCTTGGAAAAAGATTGACACTATTCCGACTTGCTATCACTTGTTTGATCAAAATCCAGTTTCATTTAAAGGTATGGTTAACATGATGGCAGCTACGTCAGTTGAAAGAAATGGTGGTAGTGACTTTAATGAGTTTGTCATTATTTCTTTGATCGTGGATGATGAGAAATTTGTTGTAACACCCGTCCCATCACAATATTGCGAGAGCCATATGAAGATGTCAAATTTTGCTAATGTCTCTATCTTTCTGGGTTTGTTGAGATGGATTTCTTTGTTTGTTCCCGAGAGAAAGATGGGGAATGGTGGACATGGACTAGTGTCATCATGAAGATTCCTAGATTGGGCTCATTCATTGCCCTTGGGAATCACAATTGCTACCTAGATGATATAATTTTCTTGAAAGAAAATGAAAGTATCTTGTGTAGGAAAACGGATGGTGGTTTTCTAGAATATGATGTGCAGACAAAAGAAGTAAATGAGTTTACCTTGAATCAAATTTTGCCTGCTATAGATTTATCCATCTTGTTCTCTGGAAGTTTATCTTCCTTGAGAATTCTTTGGGACTAGAAGTTTGTGGAAAGTTTAGCTTCCAAGAAAATTTAGTGGAGCTAGAAAATCTGATTTTCAAACTGTGTGTTGTTGTATTTTGTTATAAAGTTTTTCTGAGATTAATGATGAGACTTTTATTGTCTCTGATGCTTAGATTCTTTGGAAGCAATTAGTAGCTTTCATGATGGTTTGTTAAAGTTATTATACATTTGAGATTAGTTCCTTCAATTTTTGAATGTTTATGTTATATTTTTGAAATGTTGTGATTTTTCATATCAGTTCTATACTTTTATTCCTAGAATTATACATTAAAATGTTTTTAACACTATACAGATCTAGATTGTCAACATTTCATTTACTTCAGAACGTTGATTTGAAGCCTAATTTTTCACGAATCCATTTTAAGAGTCATAAACAAATCTATGGTCCATCCTGTCAACTCGTAAATTGATGCATTTCTATATTTAGTAATAATTTAACTTTAAAATGTAAATTTTACTCTATGAAATGATTTATGGCCACACAAATATTTATGATTTATTTTAAATCATAAATTGTGAAAAAATTCTTTCTTTCTTAAGTTTCGAGTCAAATCAAACTATATTACATAAATTAAAACAAAAGAATGAAGATTTTGTTTCGTACTAAATAATAAATATATTGCGTAGTAGCTAATGCGCAACCCAACCTAATAAATAATGTTAACTTTGATTGTCATTGTTCAGCGGCAATCGTTATGTATAGGGGTGTCAAAATTGAGCATGTATTGACCCTCTAGTTCATTTATGTGTTAATGCCTTCTTTTTGTCGTTTAGAGCGTTCTGTAGCAACCCCAAGTCATTTATGACTTGCTGGCACTGCCTATTCGGTCGTTTGGTTTTTATTCCTGTTTTCCTGTTTTCCTGTTTTGGAGCTTTTAAACCTTGAAAGGTTGATTTCGGTCATAACTTTAGGTAAACAATATCAGATGGGAATTCTGACGGTTCCATCAGCTCTGGAGCAGCCAAATTAGGCTAGAAGCATGGTTTGCCCGAGTCCAGGGGTTTTCGGTGTGATTTTGGGGTCAGGTAGCTCTTTAGCCTTCGAAATTTGGCTTAAGGTTGACTTTGGTCAACATTCTTGGTAAACATGCTCGGATTAAAATTCTGTCAGCACGATTAGTTCCGAAATGCCGAGTTTGGTCAAGAATGACCCTTCGAGAACTTTCGGGAGCTTCAGATCGAAATTCGAGGCCTCTAGTAAAAATTGGCTAAAATAGCCCATTGGGTGTGGGACTCACTTTTTATCGAAATGACATCGCATGGAAATTTCGACTGCGCCATTGAGTCCGGAACGTCGAATTCGAGGGGGTAGCATATCTCGTTTGCATGCACGGGGTTCTTGACAAATCCCGAGCACCCCGTCAGAGTTTTAGAGTTGTCTAAAACTCAGCCGTTGCACATGTAAAAATTGCAAACACATTTACTCTCCGCATTTGCGGGATAGGCTCTGCGTTCGCGGGTTCTGGCCGCATTCGCGGAGTAGAGTTTAGCTTCCCTCCGTGTTCGTGTGGCTTGGGGGCCGCGTTCGCAGAGAAGAGCGGGTTTCAGTGCTATTTAATGGAGTTCGAGCTCATTTGGATGAAATATTCCAAAATTCATATATCCCTCCTCGGTTATCGTTTTTGGTGATTCGAAGTCCTCGGCATTCAGATTCTCGTTGGCTTCGTGGGTTGGTGGTTGGATTGCATTGGGTGTACCTCATTTTCCGTGAATTTGAGGCGTAAGTTGCTATCTTAGGCCTATTTGTTGTAAGGTTTTGTGTTTCTTATTTGTGTTGCATGGAGCTGATCCGAGTCCCAATGAGAGTTTCGTTTTGGAATACAAGTTCGGGGGAGGATTTGTAACCACTTCACGGAGTCAATTTCAGAAAATCCAGAGCGGGTCCCACGTTCCTTATTTTGACTCTGAAATTGGTCTATCTCTGAATTTGATGATTTTAGTGTCTAAACAACCGTATTAACGCTGTGATTCAATTTTTGATAGCGTGGCAGTATTCTGAGGCCGTTCGGAAGGGAAAAGCTCTAGCAGATTGAGCTGGAGCATGGGTGATCGGCTTTCTGGTAGGTTACGGCTTCCCTTCTTTCTAGATTGAGCTTGAATGCGTAAATGCTGGTTGATGTGTGTGAATCTGGGCTAGGTAGCTAGTATTTCAGTTCTTCTTCTCCATTTTTTCGTCGTTTGGAGTTGATTTCTAGGTTGTTCGGGATTAGTATCATGCCTTAGGATGAGCTGTTGGATTGGGTTGTTGTTAATTCTCTGTGGATTATCTGCTGGGTGGCTATCTATTGATGCATGCGTGGGTTCGGGATAATTGCTTGATTTCTGTTGGTTTCTGTGGTTGTTTCGGCCTTAGAATAGATTAGGATAGTATTACCTTAGTCCTATGTACCTGTTGACTTGAGTATGTATCCGACATCGTTTCGGATGGACTAGGTCCTTGTAGACTGGTATAGCTGACTTGGGTGTGATAGTTTGAGTCTTAGTTTAGGCATTTTTGTGGCTTTCGAATATTTTGATTCTTTCTCCCTTATTTCTGCGAGTCTAGGATACTGCCGGAAGATGTTGATGTTGCACCGATTGACGGTTAGATTGTGCTTGTGCTAGGCTGGGAGCCTTTGGTTGATATCCTTTTGTGGGCGGTGGCCCGTGGTGTTTAGCCTTTTGTTGTATTATTGTTTTTTGTTTTATCCGGTTCGAGGTTATTAGCTCCAGTACGTAGCAGACGTTACCCGATTAGCATCCAGTATTTCCAGTGCTGGCTGTCGGGGGTAGGTTGCTAGCATCCGGTCCGCAGCAGACGTTACACGATTGCAGCCAGGTATTTCCAGCGCGAGCTCATTGCTTGTAGGCTACTAGTCCTAGTTACACAGCTGACGTTACCCGGTTGGAGCCGGTGTTTCCAGCGTTAGGTTGTTGAGCGAGAGGTGTGATTTTCGGTGCGAGGCTGACGTTACCCGGTTAGAGTGTGGTATTTCCAGCTCGTGACTGATGATTGGGCTGAGACCAGGTATTGTTCCACTCGAGGCTCATGTTACACGGTTAGAGTCTAGTAATTTCATCTCCTGACTGATGATTGGGCTAGGCCTAGGTATTGTTCCAGCTTGAGGCTGACGTTACATGGTTAGACTACGTATTTCCAGCTCGTGACTGATGATTGGGCTGGGCCTAGGTATTGTTCCAGTTCGAGGCTGACGTTACACGGTTAGAGTCCAGTAATACCAGCTTTTTACTGATGATTAGGCGGGGCCTAGGCGTTATCTTTTTGTGTTCGGGATCCATGGGTGTTGAGGCTTCCGGAGTTGTGATTTCCTTAGTTCTGTAGAATAGCTCTTTTGTGTACCTGTCAGGGCTTATGGGGGTCGGTTCGGGTTTTATTTAAACTTGAGCACGAGTGTGCCCAGCGGGTCTTATAGGGTTCTTAGCTGGGTTTAGCTTAGTTGTTCTTAGTTTGCTTCCGCTTTCTCTGCTCTTGTTTTCCGTTGACCTGTGTTTGTGCTTATTCTATCTTGTCTGCCTGTTTTTACCCTACTTTCTTAGTCGGCCTATGATGCCTACTGGGTACCTGTTGTTTTGGTACTCATGCTACACTCTGCATTTGTTTTCGTTATGCAGGTCTGAGCACCAGTTATCAGCGTTGAGTTTGAGCTTGCTGTTGTCTGTCCAGGAGACGAGGGTGAGCACATGGCATTCTGGGATTACCTTTCTCCTTTTGTATTTTATATTTTGACTTGTATGTTGGCTTCGAGACAGTTTGTTTCTGTGGTTCACTTTTGGGAATTTTACTCTTGTTAGTAGTTCTGTACTTGTGACTTTCAAGTTTTTCGAGGTGTCGTGCATATATCGATTGATTTCACTTCGGCCTTTTTTATGTGTTGTATTTGTTGCTTCCTCTTAGTCGAGGTTAGTTTTAACCCGTAGTCCCATTACTGCTAAGTTCCGGGATAGGGTTTTGGCTGGCCTACTGGTGGGTTTGTAGGCGCCATCATGAGTCGTGAAATTGGGTAGTGACAAGTTGGTATCAGAACCCTAGGTTCGTTGGTCTCACTTGTACAGAACTAGCACCTAGTAGAGTCTTGAAGATCTACGCTGAGACATCCGTGACTTATCTTCGGGGGGCTACAGGATGTCCTTATGATGTTTTCTTGTTTTGATTCCTGTTCGTGCGTATGTTTGAATGGTTTTCTGAAATCTCACTTGTTCCATTCTGTTGAAGGATGGCTCGCACGCGCAGTGGAGGCTTACCCCGAGGTCGAGGTGGTGCTGTGGCACCAGGCTGCGATAGAACGAGGACTCTGGAGCCAGAGCTGGAGCCTCGGGTAGACCAAATTTCTCCTCAGCCGGTGGAGCCGCGATTAGCCCAGCCACCGCCCATACCAGCTGCCGCCCCAATCTTCAGGGCATGCTTGCCCAAATCCTAGTTGCTATCAGGGGTATGCAGCAGCAGCAGCCAGCCCCAGCAACAGTCCCAGAGCCAGTTCCAGCACCGAAGGGTCAGCCTGCAGTAGCGGCTCCAGAGGTTCACCAGCCTCCAGTATCGGCCGCAGTTCAGCCGGACCCTTTGGACAGGGTTATACCTCTACGAAAGCAAAATATGCTCAAGGTGGTTCTTAGACTATCACCGCCGAGGTTCTCCGGGGCTTTGGGGGAGGATGCCCACGAGTTTCTTACTACTTGCTGGGAGATTTTGCTGACTTTGTGGTTAGTGGAGTCAAGAGGAGTTGACTTCACAGCTTATCAGTTAGATGGACTCTCCAGACATAGGTGGCATTCTTTCATCGAGACCAGGCAAGCTGGTTCACCACCGGTATCGTGGACAGAGTTTTCTAAGACCTTTCTGGCTAGATATATTCCACGGAGTGTCAGGGATCGACTCTGTGATGAGTTAACGAGGTTAGAGCAGGGCTCCATGACAATATCGGAGTACGAGGCTAGATTTCTGGAGTTATCTCGTCATGCCACCATGATTCTGCCAACAAAGGGGGAGCGGGTCCGATGCTTTGTTTGAGGCTGCAGTTGAGGATTGACTCGTAGTCTATGCTATCAGCGGGCTGTTCATTTCTAGATGTGGTGGATCATGCCCGCACTAATGAGCGGCTCCGTCGCGAGGCCCACGGGGGCAGCAGAAAGAGGACAAGGGTAGATCATAGATTCAGGGAGGCCCGTCGTAGGTCGACGGATACCCAAGATCAGGTTCATCAGGGGTTCCAATCGGGCCAGTTTAGTCGCCCATATCAGCCAACGTTACAGATGTCAGAGGGTGACCAACACCGTCAGAGTGGGCATACTGCCAGCTAGAGTCAGGGCCAAGGTGGTTTCTAGTAAGATGCATCAGGTCGGGGTAGCCGGTCTTCAGCAGGTAGCAGATCGTCATAAGGTTGCTTCACTTGTGAGGAGCTTGGTCATTGGGCTAGGGATTGCCCTGTCTCCAGATCAGCTTTACCAGCTCCTCAGGCGGCAAGGCCAGTCTCAGCGGTAGCACCTCCAGCTAGAGGAGGAGGTCAGCAGTAGGGTGCTCGGGGAGGTTCCCAGGAGGCAGGACAGGCGGTCGAGTGGATGCGCGGGGTAGAGGTGCCCAGGGGCATTTCTATGCCGCTCCAGCTAGAGCAGAGGCTGAGGCATCCGATGATGTGATCACAGGTATGGTTCTTTAATGCCATCAATCCTCTTCAACCTTATTTGACCCTTTTTCTACTTATTCTTATGTGTCGGCTTATTGTGTGCCTCGATTGGGAGTGAGTCCTGAGCCCTTATGTGTGCCTTTGCGTGTTTCGACCCTAGGAGGGGATTCTTTAGTAGTGGATCGTGTGTGTAGATCCTTTGTGGTGGCTATTCAGGGGCAGGACACTCTGGTCAATTTTATTGTGCTTTGTATGGTGGATTTCGATGTGATTTTGGCCATGGATTGGCTATCCCTTCACTGGGCCATCTTGGATTGATATGCCAAGACCGTTACTTTATCCATGCCTTTTATTTCGCCGGTGGTCTGGCAGGGCTCTCACAGTTTCACACTAGTCGGGGTGATTTCTTGTATTTAGGCGTAGAGACTGGTGGACAGCGGATGATTGGGTTATTTGGCATATGTTAGAGATGTTAGTAGGGAGGTCCCTAAAGCTGATTCCGTGCCTATAGTCCGAGAGTTCACATATGTGTGTCCTGCCGACCTCCTTAGCCTATCCCTAGAGCGGGATATTGACTTCGCCATTGACTTAGAGTCGGGTACTCATCCTATTTCTATCTCGTCGTATCATATGGCCCCTGCAGAGCTCAAAGAGCTCAGTGTTTAGCTTCATGACCTCTTGGGTAAAGGGTTCATTCGACCTAGTGTGTCACCTTTGGGTGCCCTAGTCCTGTTGTTGAAAAAGAAAGATGGCACCATGCAGATGTGTAGCTGAATAAACTGACGGTGAGGAACCGTTACCCCATGCCTCATATTGATGATCTATTTGACCAGCTTCAGGGTGCCATCATTTTTTCAAAAATTGACTTGAGATTAGGCTACCATCAGGTGAGGGTGAGAGCTGCGGACATCCCTAAGACAACATTTCAGACTTGTTACGGCCATTATGAGTTTCCAGTGTTGTCTTTTGGGTTGACTAATGCCCCTGCCACTTTTATGGATTTGATGACTCTTGTATTAAGGCCGTATTTGGACTCCTTCGTCATAGTATTAATTGATGACATCTTGGTATACTCGCGGAGCCATGGCAAGCATGAGCAGCATCTGAGGATAGTGCTCCAGACTTTGAGAGATCATCGGCTTTATGCCAACTTCTCAAAGTGTGAGTTTTGGCTTGAGTCCGTAGCATTCTTGGGGCACGTGGTGTCAAAGGATGGTATTATGGTGGATCCGACGAAGATTGAGGCTATTCGTGATTGGGCTAGGCCCACTTCTGTGATTAAGGTTGAGATTTTTGTCGGATTGGCAGGGTACTACAAGCGCTTTGTCGAGGATTTCTCCACTATAGCAGCACCTCTGACTCAGTTGACTCGCCAGGATGTTCCCTTTGTGTGGTCGGAGAAGTGTGAGAGGAGCTTTCTGAGGCTTAAGGAGTTGCTGACCACCGCTCATATATTGACTCTTCCATTTAAGAGTGAGGGCTTCACGGTTTATTGTCACGCATCCAGCGTTGGTTTGGGTTTTATTCTGATGCAGTAGGGCCAGGTTATTGCTTATCCGTCGAGGCAGCTTAAGCTGCATGAGCGCAACTACCTCACTCATGATCTGGAGTTGGCGGCAGTAGTTTTCGCGCTTAAGATCTGGAGGCATTACCTTTTTGAAGTTCATTATGAGATACATACTGATCACCGGAACCTTCAGTACATTATGAGCCAAAGGGATCTTAATTTGAGGCAGTGCCATTGGATTGAGCTCCTAAAGGACTATGACTTCTCTATTCTCTACCACCCGGCCAAGGCAAATGTAGTAGCGACGCCTTGAGTCAGAGGGTAGGGAATATGGGTAGTCTAGCCTTCCTTTATATTTTACAGCGACCTTTGGCTATGGACATCCAGTCCATTGCAAATCGGATGGTCAAACTTGATGTTTCAGATTACACCTGAGTGTTAGCTTATGTGGGCTTTCAGTCATCACTTCTTGATCAGATCTGTAGTCGTCAGTTCCAGGATGAGTCTTTGGTGGCACTCAGAGATAGAGTTTTGGCGGGTGATGTCGGGCAGGCTTCCTTAGATTCAGATGGGGTTTTGAGGTTTGCTGGCCGTTTGTGTGTTCCGAGAGTTGGTGATTTGATCCAGCTGATCCTTAGCGAGGCACATCTAAAATGTATCGTGATTTGAGGCAGCACTACTGGTGGAGCAGTATGAGAAGGGACATCTCAGACTATGTGTCCCGTTGCTTATGTTGCCAGCAGGTGAAGGCAGAGCATTTGAGGCCTGGTGGAGAGTTACGGAGATTACCCATTCCTTAGTGGAAGTGGGAGCGTATTACCATGGACTTCGTTGTGGAGCTGCCATGGACTTTTAGAGGTGTTGACAGCATTTGGGTCATCGTGGATTGATTGACTAAGTCAGCACACTTCATACCTGTTCTTACGTCCTTTCATGCCAAGAGGTTAGCTCGTATCTACATCCGGGAGGTGGTCCGTCTTCATGGTGTGCCTGTCTCCATCATTTCAGACCGGGGTCCGCTGTTCACTTCTAGCTTTTGGAGGGTGTTTCAGGAAGAGTTGGGCACCCGGGTGGATCTTAGCATAACTTTTCACCCGCAGACTGATGCCAGTCAGAGCGCACTATCCAGGTCCTTGAGGATATGTTGCAGACCTGTGTTATAGATTTTGGAGGTCAGTGGGACAATTTCTTGCCCTTCGCAGAGTTTGCGCACAACACAAGCTACTTTTCCAGCGTTCAAATGGCCCCATTTGAGGCCTTGTATGGTAGGCGTTGTTGCACTCCAGTTGGTTGTTTTTAGTCTACGGAGGCTAGGCCGCGGGGGACATATCTGTTCCATGAGACCATTGTGCATGTGAGATTGATTCAGGATAAGCTCAGAATGGCTCAGAGTAGACATCGGAGTTATATAGACCGCAGGCGCCGACCATTGAGATTTGTCGTGGGTGATAGAGTATTCCTCCGAGAGTCGCCCATGAAGGGCGTGATGAGATTTGGGAGGCAGGCTAGCTTAGTCCCAAGTATATTGGGCCTTTTGAGATTTTGAGAGCAGTTGGTGAGGTGGCTTATGAGTTAGTTTTACCTCCAGCATTCTCTGCTATTCATCTAGTTTTCCATGTTTCGATGCTGCTCTGGTATGTTCCTGATGAGTCTCATGTGCTCCAGTATGATGCAATTGAGTTGGATGATCGCTTGACCTATATTGAGAAGCATATTGCTATTTTTGCAAGAGATGTGAGGCAGCTTACGTCGAGAGCCATTCCTATAGTTAAGGTCCGTTGGAAGCATCGTCCAGTTGAGAAGGCTACCTAGGAGACCGAGCGGGAGATGCTGGAGCAAGTCTCTAGCTTATTTGAGTCCTCAGGTTCTTCTTGACTCTTACTTTCATGGATGAAAGTCCTTTTAGTAGTGTATGTTGTAATGACCCTCCAGGTCATTTCTGTGTTAATGCCTCCTTTTTATCATTTAGAGCGTTCCTGTAGCGACCCCAAGTCATTTATGACTTGCTAGCACTGAATGTTCGATTGCCTTGTTGTTTGTTTAATTTTTATGCCTGTTTTCTTGTTTTAGAGCTTTTGAACCTTGAAAAGTTGATTTTGGTAATAACTTTAGGTAAACAACCTCAGATGGGAATTCTAACGGTTCCATCAGATTCGAAGCGGCAAAATTAGGCTAGAAGTATGGTTTTCCCGAGTTCCGGGGCTTCCGGTGTGATTTTGGGGGCCAGTTAGCTCTTTAGCCTTCGAAATTTGGCTTAAGGTTGACTTTGGTCAGCACTCTTCATAAACGTACTCGGATGAAAATTCTTTCAGCGTGGTTAGTTTCGAAATACCGAGTTTGTTCTAAAATGACCCTTCGAGAACTTCCGATCAAAATTCGAGGCCTTCGTAGAAATTGGCTAAAATGGCTCATTGGGTGTGGGTCCCACTTTTTATCGAAACGATCTCGTATGAAAAGTTTAATTGCGCCATTGAGTCTGGAATGTCGAATTCGAGGGGGTAGCATATTTCGTTTGCGTGCACGGGTTTCTGGACGAATCTGGAGCACCCCGTCGGAGTTTTGGTGTTGTCCAAAACTCAGCTGTTGCAGCTGGCAAAACTGCAGACACATTTACTCTCCGCATTTGCGGGACGGAGGCTGCGTTCGAGGAGGTCTTTGTCCCTGTGCTCCGCATTCGCGAAAGGTTATCCGCGTTCGTGGAGTATAGGTTGGCTTCCATCCGCGTTCCCGGAGCCTTGGGACCGCGTTCGCGGAGAAGAGCGGGTTTTAGTGTTATTTAATGAAGGTCGAGCTCATTTGGATGAAATATTCAAAAATTCATATCTCCCTCCTCGATTGTCATTTTTTGGTGATTCAAATTCCCCGGCGTTCAGATTCTTGTTGGCTTCGTGGGTTAGTGTTTGGAATATAGCATTGGGTGTACCTCGTTTTTTGTGAATTCGAGGCGTAAGTTGCTAGCTTAGGCCTATTTGTTCTAATGTTTTGTGTTTCTTGTTTGTGTTGCATGGAGCTGATCCGAGCCCCGATGAGTGTTCCGTTTTGGAATACAAGTTTAGGGGGGGATTTGGGACATTTTCACGGATTCAATTCCAGAAAATCTAGAGCCAGTCCCATGTTCCCGATTTTGACTTAGAAATTTGTCTATCTCTGAATTTGATGATTTTTGTGTCTGAACGACCGTATTGACGTTGTGATTCCATTTTTGATAGCATGGCAGCAGTCTGAGGCCCTTCGGAAGGGAAAAACTACAGCATAGTGACTTGGAGCGCGCGTGATCGGCTTTCTGGTAGGTTACGGCTTTCCTTTCCTTCATCGGGAGCCACCAAGATGTACCGTGACTTGCGGGAGGTCTATTGGTGGAATGAGATGAAGAAGGACATTGCAGAATTTGTGGCTAAGTGTCCTAATTGTCAACAAGTGAAAGTTGAACACCAAAAGTCAAAAGGTTTGTCCCAAGATATTAGTATTCCTACGAGGAAGTGGGAAGATCTGAATATGGACTTTATTGTTGGTTTACCCCGCACTCGGTGACAAGATGACTCGATTTGGATTATTATGGATCGTATGATGAAATCGGCCCATTTCATGCCCGTCAAAGTTTTTTATTCGACGGAAGACTATGCCAAGTTGTACCTAAAGGAGATGGTAAGGTTGCATGAGGTGCCCCTATCCATCATATCTGATCGTGGTACCCAATTCACTTCTCAATTTTGGAAATCTTTCCAAAAGGGTCTTGGTACCCGTGTTAAGCTTAGTACAGCTTTTCATCCTCAAACTGATGGGCAAGCAGAGCGTACTATCCTAACTTTGGAAGATATGTTAAGAGCTTGTGTGATTGACTTCAAGGGTAATTGGAATGATCATTTTCCTTTGATTGAGTTTGCGTACAATAATAGCTATCATTCGAGTATTGGTATGGCTCTATTTGAAGCTCTTTATGGTAAGAGGTGTAGATCTCCTATAGGTTGATTTGAAGTCGGCGAAGTTGCTTTGATAGGTCCCGAAATTGTACATAAGGCTATGGAGAAAGTTTGGCTTATTAGAAAAAGGTTGAAAATGGCTCAAAGTCGACAAAAGTCCTATGCCGATGTTAGAAGAAGAGATCTAGAATTTGATGTTAATGATTGGGTTTACTTGAAAATCTCACCCATGAAGGGTGTAATGAGGTTTGGGAAGAAAGGGAAGCTTAGTCCCCGTTATGTTGGTTCATATTAGATTTCGAGGTGAATTGGTAAGGTTGCTTACGAACTTAATTTGCCTAATGACTTGCTTTCCATTCATCCGGCTTTTCATGTCTCCTTATGAAAGAAATGTGTTGGTGATCCAACATCTATTGTACCATTGGGGAGTCTTGGTGTGAAGGAGAGTCTTTCTTATGAAAAAGTTCCGGTCGAGATTTTGGACCTACAGGTTCGGAAGTTGAGAAATAAAGAAATTGCTTCTGTAAAAGTTCTTTGGAGGAATCAGTTAGTTGAGAGTGCTACTTGGGAGGCCGAGGCCAATATGACGTCCCATTATCCTCATCTATTTCCCTCCGTCCCTACTCTAGCTTGAGGTATTTAGTTCCTCGTGGTTCACTCTTTTGGTCTCATGTGTCTTAGATATTCCCATGATTTCTCATTTATACATATTCACGAAAAGCTTATTTTTTGAGAAAATGAGTTAACTTGATTGATTTCTTCATGTCATATGCAATTGAGTATGAGTTGCATTTAGACCTTATGAAATGATGGTTTGAACATGCTTTAGCTTGAAGTTGATGTTTCCTCCTCGGATATGTGCATTTATGTGATTGCATTCATATTGAGCTGATAGATCTAGTTTCTACCCTCCTTAAGATGTATTGAGTTCCATTCGAGGATGAATGTTTCCAAGGGGGAGATATTGTAAAATCTCATATTTGAAAAGAGGAAAAAATTCAGGTTTTTCAGAACTGGTCCCAGTACTGACGGAAGTCATCTACAGACCGTAGGTTGATTTATGGGCAGTAGGTGGGAACCGTAGATGTCAAGGTAATTTTGAAAATGTCAAGTTTCAGAACCCTTGCTACGAATCAACAGGATAGTCTGTCATAGTTTCTACGGATCGTAGATAGGTCTCGTAGGTCTCTCCGAGACTTAGTCAAATTTCCAGCCTTAAATTGGAATCTACGGTTGCCATGTACGGTCCGTCAGTGGAACTACGAACTGTACATGGGTCCCGTCATTTGAAGTCCAAATTTTTTAGTTTTTGAATCTTTTTATGGTTGGACAAGACAGCCCGTAGTTGGACCTACAGACCATAGGTCCAAACCGTAGGTCTGAATCCGGCAGTTATTTTTAAGGGCTTTTTGGTTTCTTTCCTAATTGACTTATACCTAATCTAAGTCAGTTTAGTCCTAATGCTAGACCCTGTATAAGTCTTCCAAGCCTAAAATCTACCCATTCTAATCACTCTTCAAATTCCCCCAAATCCCTCCAAACCTTTCCCTAATTATTTCTCTCTCTAAAGCTTGAAGGATGATAGGGATTCAAGTCAAGTCTCCAATTCCCCATTGATTGTGGGCATTGAACTCCAACGTATGATGACTTTCACCTATGGAGTCCTTTCCTCCATAGGGTTCCTAAATTCCCTAATTTTATAAGTTAGAATTCTCCAATTGAAGTTAGAGTTTTCTTCTATCTCATGGGTTCTTTCAAATTATGATCTAATTGATTGATTTAAGTCTTTTTATGCATGATTTGAAGTTGAATTACCATGAACCCATGCATGATCTATGATTTATATACTTTGATCTTATGATGAGGTTTTCGAACTATGAAAGATGAAAATTATGAAGATATGCATGTTCTTTATGAAATTGAGATAAATGATTTAAGGTTGCTTTGAGAGTGAAGCATCAATGTTGTTGTTGTTGTTGTTGTTATGTTGAGGAAGGATTTCTCATAAATTACTCAAAACATGAATCTGAAAGGATTTTCTCACATAAAGGATTCATAAGGATTGAAAGTTTTTCTCAACTAAACATTGAATCAAGAATTACGAAGCTATTCTAATGAACTTTAGCTTGGATTAACTATTTGATGTACGTTCCATGAATGATAAGACAAGAGACGATTACCCATGTCTACTAATGATAAGATAAGTTATGAATTATGAATATTCTGTGGGATTTATGCTTAGCACCGAGTGGACAAGTGGCGATTACTCATGTCCCATAAACTATGTGCCACCATAGGATGATTGTCTTAGATAGAAATTAGCTAGTGGATCCACTTAAGCTAGAAGTTATGGTTATTACCTTGGCAAGTAAGGACACCTCTTTTTGATGTGGGGTAGATACCGGATTCCATGTTATAGCTCACAAGGTCTATGTCGGTTAAGGCTAATTTTCCACATAATGAACTAAGGTTTTTTCCTAAAAGGTATTTCACGTATGTTTGGTCTAAGATGATTTACTTGCATTGACCATAGTTTTTAACTCATGTTTTCCATCAGGTTACTTTACAATTTAGCTTGGTCATTGTATCTTATGTATATCTCCTTTTTACCGTGATTTTATAACTTCTATGCATAGTTATCATACTTGGTACATTTTATGTACTAATGCATACTCTTTCCTACATTGTTTCACTAATGTAGGGCGTAATGACTGCTTTCCCTCCATTCGTGGCTAGATAGTTGTACTTGTGATTAAGAAGACATGGTGAGTCCTCATATGTCGAGGACAATGCCACCCTTATAGTTTTATGTCATTTTACTTTGAAACTTGTGTGGGTTACGTCCCAATATTTCATTCTATTGTTGTATTAAATGGCTTTGAGACTATGTTAGATTTCCTCTACTTTTATCACATTCTTATGATGTGAAAGCTGTCTTTTAGCTTCTTAACTACTATTATCTTTTATGATGTATGCTAAGTGGCTTGTATGTGCCTTTCAGGGTCTTATACGCCATGTCACGTCTAGGGGGTACTTTAGGTCATGACAATTACACTTACAAACTATAAGTTTTTTCTTTTCTATAACATGATGATGTCTATTATATCTAAAGTATTTTGAGTTTTGATTGTTGTTATTGAAATATTTTCAAATTATATTAAAAAGGCTATTTAAATATGTAGTATAAATTTATTTTTACATAATACTCCCTCCATTTCAAATTAATTGAATTGTTGAGATATTTTTTATTTTTCAAATTAACTTAATTGCTCAATCTTCAAGACTATTTTTAGAATATTCTTCCAACTTTACCCTTCATTAATTAGTATTGGAATTAGTTATATAATTAATGTTTAGTTATTTTAATCAAAATTTTGATAATAATTAATAAGGATAAAAATGGAAAGCTATGCCTAATTTATGTCTTAATCTTCTTTTCTTAAAGGGTGTGAAATACATCAACAATTCAATTAATTTAAAATGGAGGGAGTAATTAATAAAATTAGAGTTTATATTAATAACAAATATTAATTGTGATTCACAAGTTATTAAATCAAGGTAACATAGGGGTACAAGACTACAACAATAATATGTAGCTCTCTTGGATTGCTATTAACTAAGGTCAACGATTATGGTCTATATGATTTTTATTATTTCTATAATGTGTCGGTGTCTGCCATATTTAAGGAAAGGCTAAGTAACTTTATTTTTAAAATTTGGAAGGAAAGACTAAAATTGTCAACAAAAAAAAACAAAGGAAACTAAATTATGATGTGAAGAGTCAATGTCATCCTATTTGGGCCATTGTGGCCCAAAGGTTTTTCCAATATATAAATAAGAATTGAATCCTCCTTCAGTGTATTCATAAGTCGAAGAAAACTTCAATTTGCAACTTAGAACTAGAGCCAACATCAATTTAAGGTATGTCTCATTTTTCTTTTATTGATGTCACGATCGAAAAAATGGACGTGATTGTACTTGTCTATTTCCAGCAAGACAAGTCAGCCTCAACCCAACAAAAATAAAGAAAAACGAAATAATAAGATAAAGCAAGAACAAGACAAAGGTGGAAAACTTATTCATTCTAATAACACCGCAAAACCTGGTTGTCACGTGTACAAGCCACTAATGTAAATACAGAATTCGAAAGATAAATATAAGTCTCAACTATCTTCGTTTCTCAAATAGAACAAAGAAAAAAGTAAGGAACAAGAGGAACCGCAGGATGACAAGCAACTACCTCTCAAAATCCTTCACAAGCCTCGAAATTTGAAGAGAAGAAGAAGATCGCGGGAGTCCGTGCTAGGAACCTACACAAGTGTAGAAGCTAGGGGGTGAGTACCAACAACACAGTACCCATCAAGAAATCTAATAAACAAGCAACTAACTAGAATCGAATGCCCCTTTCCATTCCAATCGAACCTCCTCAAACTACAACATTCATAGAAATCATCCCAACTTAACAGTTCTACAATAAATAGTTCACAAAGTTCAATAATCACGATTCAATAGTCACAATTAGATAACAAACATGAATCAAGTAAGTCAATCTCAAGTATCAAGTAGGTCATTCACAAGTATCACGCACATCACAATTAACAAGTCAGTTACTCATCAGCATCAAAATGAATCAATCACAACACTTGCCGGAAATGACCTCGGCTTTATGTCAATCACTAGCCGGAAATGACCTCGGCTTTATATCAATCACTACCCGAAAATGACCTCAGCTTTATATCAATCACTAGCCAGAAATGACCACGGCTTTATATCAATCATTAGCCGAAAATGACCTCGGCATCACAAACTATCACATGTCTCATCACCGTGGCTAATAATCAATGCACATAAGCAATATCACACCACATGGGAGAGAAAACGATTTAAGCAATTTAAGTTATTTCAAGTTCACTTTCATGTTGTCAAGCGTATCAATCAATCAAATAGGGAACACAACAAGGCAATTCACAAACAATATGATCTTCACATTTTCATCGAGAAGCCTTTTCATTTTTCCCCTTCTTTTATTAGTTAACAATGATCAAGTGAAACAATAACCCTTCACCTCAATCACGATTTCTCCCCAACTCACATACAATAAAGAGAAGTAAACAATTATACTAGATTACAAAGTTTAAGAGATCACTTACCTTAAAAACAATCAATTAGTCAATCTGAAGCTTGAGTTTTCCCTTCCGAATCACTTCTGAAGCCACACAATCTATAATAATTAAGTATTCATAATAAATTTTTGAAAATAACAATACCCACATCAATTTTTTGAAAAATGGGTCAATCAACACAAAATCCAATTCCCAAAATAAGGTTTGAATCCAAAAATCAGTACTTGAAAATGATGTTTAAGGCCTTAGGAACTCATTAGTGAAAACCATTTTGAAAAAGGATTTGAAATTAGTTCATAATCCCAATATTACTTCAAAAACTCAAGTTTATGTCAAACTCTCAATCTATCAATCTAAAATCTTCATTTGAACATATAAACTCCAATATAATAATGGATAATTGAAGATTTAGAGTTAAGAATTGTTACCCAAAAGTTTTTCCTCAAAACTCTGGTCCAAATCGCCACCTCAAAGCTCCCAAAACTCAAAAATGGTGAAATAGGGTTGAAACCCCGATTTTAGGAAAAACATTTTGTCCAGGTCTCATATGCTCATTACGATCGTGACCAAGAGTCATGCCATAGCGATGAATAAAATAGTCAACTCATTAAAATTAACCATCACGATGGCGGTAAGACCCACGCAATCGTGATGCACCCAATATCAATGCTACACGATCGCGATGAGGGAGCCTCGCGATCACAATGACCAAAATGGTCATGCACTAGAACCAGAAAACCAGCCAAGACCCAAACATCAAAAGGACCCTCGAGATTCGTTTGGAATTCCGTACTTACAAATCATACATGCAAATCAATTTTACTCAACGTTACAGACTCAAAGGAACTGTCAAAATACGAATCTGAGGTCTCCTTGACCCGACATCCGTGAAAATCACAAGAAACTAATTCAACGCCTAAAAAGGCTAAAACAAGCTCGAGACCTCACAAAAACCAACCAAGACCTCACCTAGGACTAAAATTATCCCACGAATCCAATGGAACTCTCGAAATTCTGATCCGAGCATCCGAACCTCGAATGTTGACCAAAGTCAACTCAAAGGCTAAATTTCCATAATTTCACAACTTAGGACCTCAAATCCTCGAAATGACTTCGAATGTGAAACAGACAACTCTCATAGACCAATTTTCGCATTTCAGAACTAATGGAATTGACGGAATTCCATTCCGATACTCGAAATTCCAAAGGACTCCAATAACCACTTTTAAGCAACTTAAGTCTTTCAAACTCAAAACTTACACAAATTCTCAATTTTTTACTCAAGATTCGAAAGCAACTTCGCAAACTCAAACAAGAATAACTCAGGGTCAAAATCGAGTGGGGTAAAATAGTAAATGTTACAGAAATACCAAAAATGACTAACCGGATTATTACAATTGAGATCAATTCAAATAACAGTGTAATTGTGTACAAGAATAGGTTATTATATTTTACTTCATAAAAAGTTACTAGTAAGTATGGAATCTGTTTAAATTTCTATAGTAACAAAACAATTATAGGAGATTATCCTATAAGTAGTAGTAGTGGGGATAGTTCTATAGTTATAGTAAGTTAATAAAACTTTGGTGGACTTTGATCACGGATTGAATTATGTCACAGTCAAAATTCTAATAGTATTTTAATAAGAAAATTTTAGAGGGTCATATCTATTTTTCACTGTATTCCGAATTTTATTCTACTGACCCTAAAATGTTTCTCGATTATCTCAAGAAAAAGTGAAGTTAATGGAACTTTTCGGGATCTCGATCTTTATCGCACTAACTCATGTTTATTCAATTTTTGGTTCATTTCCTTTTACCAAACAGTTTTTGTAAAATGGAGTTATGCACTAAAATCGTTGCGACTAATGAGGTTACTACCCGTCGCATTGGCAATCATCATCCTAGTGTTTGGGGAGATCATTTTCTTGTCTATGCTGAACTCGCGGTAAATATTTTTTACATCATCATTAATGCATATGCAGCAAATGCATATATCTAGTAAAAGTTAGTTAATTGTTTTTTTTCTTTCCCTGTAATTTAATTGAAGTCGCAGTCCTATTTATTTATTCATTTAATCTAACTTTATTTTGTTTCGTTCTGAGAAATCTAACATTGTTTTATGAACTACTTTCTCCGTTTCATATTATTTGTCCACATTACTAAAATTATTTTGTCACGACCCAAAATCGGGTGTGATGGCACTTGTCCTATCCTACCAAGGCAGGGCAAGTCAGCCTAAAATCCAACAAGCGTAAATAACAGAAATAAAGAAGAGAGAAATAATCAAGTGGAAGTCTATCAACTTAAACAAAACCAACCCAAGACTGGTTGTCACATGTACTAGGCGCTAATACAGAAGTTCAAGAAATAAATACAAGTCTCAACAGTCTTTGTTTCTCAAATAGAACAAAGTATAGAAAAAGGATCTAGAAGGGTCACCGGCAACGAACAGCTACCTTTCAAGTATCCACGGAAGTCTCGGGGGAAAAAGGCAGAGAGATGTAGAATCAAGGGTGAGTACCAAAACCACGGTACCCAGCAAGTCAACCAATAAAACAAGGTCAACCTAACTAAACTCACAAACCCCTTTCTTTCCAACCGAACCTCCACAACTACAACCTACACAGAAAATCAGTCCAACCTATTCTACACAGTTATATCGCACATAGATCAACAACAGTCCACAAATATCAACAATAGAACACATAGGCATCAAGTACATCAAATACAGTGTCACGGGATATAAACACAACTCCACAAAGTCAAGAAAAGGACAATGAAATGCCAAGTATCATGATGCATGTCTGTCCTACGATACACATCCGCTGAATCTCAGACCGGAACCCATGGGGGCCACACAAGGACCATGTACCCGCCGGAACCATTCCCCATCGGCATAAACATCACTCGCCGGAACCATTTCCCATCGGCATAAATCATCACTCGTCACACATGGACCATATATCATCAAAGAGTCTCATCATAGTGTCTTAGAACCAATGCACACAAGCATGTTCACACAAATAATGAGAGAATGATAGTGTTCACAACCACAACGCAATTCATATCAATGTAAATCACGCCACACTATCAACAATATATCAACATCATCAATTACATCATTTTCAACAAGATCAATTGCCTAGTCTCCGATTCACTACTCATCTCATCACAAGTAGGATCAATTGCTAAGCAAAGATATCAAAGTCTAATCCCATAGTTCAAAATAGGCAACAATCATATTCATCAATATCATGATTTCATCAAGGCTTTCATAGCACTTTACCAATTCACAACCCAACACACAAGATCAATACAATTCCACATAGTTCACAACTTTAGCACATAAGCCTTTTTATTACTCCATCAATCAAATTAGATTGATTTCATCCCATTCCTCAATCCCATTACCCCCCAACTCATACAAGGAAGAAATTCGGAATTTAACAAGGTTCACAATGTTTTAAAGGTCCACTTGCCTTAATCACAACACGCTCAATCCACAACCGGAGTTTTTCCTTTCTGAGAGCTATCCAAAGCACCACAATCTACTCAAAATATGAACCACAATCACAATCCGGAGCTAACAATGCCAAAAACACAAAATTCAGAAAGAATAGATAAAACAACCCCAAACTTCGATTTTGAAAACGGAACTAGAATAAGAATTTGTTTCATGAAAGTGATCCTCAATGAAATAGGAACTCAATGGTGAAAACCAAATTGAAAAAGAAGCTCAAAACAGCCCACAATCCTCAATTTTATTATAAGCTCGGAGTTCAATCAAAACCCCCAATTTCCATTTCAAAAACCTCAAATTTCCAATCAAAATCATGTTTAAATCAATGGTAATCAAAGTCAAGGGTTAAAATCACTTACCCACACTGATTCACAAGAAACTCCTCTTCAAAAATCGTCCAAGAGAGCTCCAAAAAGATGAAAATGGTGAAAATGGGACATTTCCCGAATTTACACTGTTTCAGGTAATTTTTGTTCTCTGCAAACGCGGCTCACTTAGCCCGCAAACGCGAAAACCAACTCCTTAACCCTCCGCAAATGTGCCAGAAGCTCCGCGAACACGGAGATTCAACAGCCAATCCTCTGTGAAAGTGGGACCCACTCCACAAATGCGGAGGCCACCAGCCTTGCCCTCCGTGAATGCGGAGGCCAAAATGACTGGCACCAGAACACAGATAATAGCAAAATCAGCCAAACACAAAAACAACGAAAGGACCCTCGGGATTCGTTCGGAACCCCGGGTACACAAACCAGATATGCAACCCCACTAAATTCGACGTTCCGGACTCAATGGAACCGTCAGAATTTGGATTCGAGGTCTCCTTGATCCGGAACCCGATAAAACGCACCAACACTAAATCAAGCTTCAAAATCTCAAAACAAACACGGAACCTCTAAATATTCAACCAAGGCTACCCTAAGCCTAAAATCATCTCCCGAATTCAACAGAGTCGTCGAAATCCACATCCGAGCATCCGGTCTTCGAATATTGACCAAAGCCAACCATATGATCAAAATTTCACAATTTTCCAACTTAAGACCTCAAATCCACGATACACCCCCAAAATTGATTCCGTCAGCTCTCCCTAGACCAATTACTGCATTCCGAAATTGATGGAATCGACAGAATTCCCATCCGAGTCGCGAAACTCTGAAAGACCTCAAAAATCACATTTTGACAACTTAAGCCTTTAGAATTCAATTTTTTCCGAAAACCACAACTCGACATGAATTTTTGCGAAACCCACATCGGATATCAACCAAACATGACTCGAGGCAACTCTCGAGAGGGGTAAAACGGTCATTTAACAAAAATTACCAAAATTAACCTTCAGGGTCATTACATATTTGTTCCAAATTATTTGTTAATCTACAAAAATCAATTTTCATTTTCTTTCTTTTCGGATTTGTTTTGTTTGTCTTTATTTTTATTTGGGCTGGATCTTTTTAGCAGGCTGTTTGTTTGAACATTTTTGCTTGGTTTTTAATTAGAATAATAGGGGCTTTCAGCCCCAATCCTTTAAATTTAAAAAAATCTACAAAAATCAAGATAGAATTAATTTGATTTTTTCTATTTTGCACTTAAATTAAAAAGAGTTAAATTATTAATTAGAAAAAATACCCTTCTTATTTATGATTCCTTAAGAAACGTATAAGAAATGAACAAACAATATGAAACAAAGGGAATAGTAACTCTTCCCTAAAAACATGTCCTTTTTTACGGATGGAAATGATAGTAGGACCCCTTTTTTATGTTCTTGTGTTCCCTGCATGGGGACTTGGGGTCGAAACAGAAAAGAGAGGGATAAAGTTTTAAATAATGGAAAAATCCTTTTGGTCAATGGGGCGGAGCAGGGCGGGCGTGGGTAGAACTCAACTTGCAAATTTTTTGAACCGCTCCCCCAGCCTCATATGACAATTGTTTTCGTTTTCAATTCGCTCCTCCCCGCGTAAATTTTAAAGTCTTTTTTAATTGAGTTTAACATGTAAAACAAAATTCACAATTATTTTTTCATTTTTCGCTAATTAACATCTCAACAACTAATTAACTGTTTCTAGTTAACATTTCAATAATTGTTTCTTAATCGCTATTTCACAATTGCTAATTAACTGTTTCTAATTAAAATTTCAACAGCTAATAATTCACTGGACAAGTTTAATAAAAAATAATAATTTATAAGTTAAAATTAATTCAAAGTTTAATATAAAAAGTTTATATCTTTGATTTTTATTAATTACAAAGATTTAATTTTTATCGGGTTCCTATTTGGTACCTTAAATCCACATCCCGCCCCCGCCCCCGCCCCGCATTAATTTTAAAAATAATTACTTCAACCAGCTCCGCCCCGCCCCGCCCTCCATAGCTTTAAATCCATCTGCTCCACTCCACTCCATTGTCATCCCTAACTATAAGCATATTTTGTTTTGACATTTTTATCCTCCCTCCAATACTCGAGATTCTCTCATTAATTTATTTTACTACTATTTTTTCTATACTATAAGAGAGAATGTGAGGAGCTTGGGGTCAAGAGGCTACTTTGGAAAATTACTAAATTTGTGGGTCAATTGAATTTTTTGTGTTGTCTTTAAACTGTAGTAGCGTATTATTTTTTTCTTTGCATTAATGGTCACGTGAGGTTGAGAAAAGGTCCTAACTAAGGGTGTGCTTGGTATGAAGATAAATATTTTCCATGGAAAAAAATTTATGAAAAACAAGTGAATTTCTGACTTATTTTCTCATGTTTGGTTGGTGAGTAGAAATTTTTTTTTAGTGTTTGATTTATGAATGAAAAACATTTTAAAGAAAATATCTTTAATTTTTTTGCTAGAGAGCAGTAGTCAGGGGTTGGGCGGGGTAAAAAAACTCAAAAATTTTAAAATCTGAACTATTTTTTAAAAATAAAATTTTAAGTTCTTTTTTTGGTTGGGGGGAGGGGCTGGTTTGGGGGTAGGGACAAAATAAATTGATTTTTTTTTAAAAAGAAGTTTTTAAAATTTTAATTTGTTTTGAATGAGAGGGTCGAACTGCGGGGTGGGATAAGAAATTTTTTTTGTAATTTGAAGTTCGAGGAGAATTATGGAAAATATTTTCCTTAATTTTTTAAGGAAAGTCATTTTGCTTAAATTTGAGGAAAATAAGTTGATTTGGAAAGCATTTTCTAAAACATTTAAGCCAACCAAATGTAATGACCCGGAAGGTCATTTTCGAATTTTTTTATAAAATTACCATTTTACCCCTTTCGATAGTTGCCTCGAGTCATTTCTGATCAGTCGGTGAAGTTGGTTCGAGAACTTTGAACTATTTGATAACTACAGTTATTTAATTAACAGGTATTTTTTAAATAATTAATTTTGTTAGTGATTAATGGACCAAGTCCATAATTCATTTAATACCCTATACCACTTGACCCATATGTGAGAAAGACTAATATTAAACTAAATTTAATATTTTGAGTAATAACTAAAAAAGAGATAATCGGAGCGGCTGCCAAAAACCACTCATCGCCGTACTGCATCAGGTCAACTTTACTTCTTCCTCAATTGAGAAATCCTTATTTTTCAACACATGCTTTGTCAATTATTACTTGTATATTATTGGTGGAAAAAGAAATGAAGATGACAATATAATAATTTCTGTAAATTGGTGTTTAAAAATTTAGGGAACAAATACAAGGTTGAAAATTGAATTGATGGTTAACAGCTAGGTAGTGAATATGAATAATAGGTAATCACTAAATAATGATCGGAAGGTGATGGAATGTGAAATCAAAGCACTGAGGGTTGGGACTTTTCCGTTTCGTGGTTAAGTGCAGACGGTTTATTGAATTGTATGTTTTGATTCTCTTTTACCATATTATAATTCAAGTTTTGAGATATTGAGATATGTAATTATATATTAGGTATATTTTATTATGTGAATATATTAAATTTATGATATTTGGAGGTATTGAGACATAATTCTAGGCTTAAAGTTTAGGAATATGAGACTTCGTATATTAGTTGACATAAAAATTTAGGAACTTGATTATAGATTTGAATGAGTTTTTGTGTCTAGGCTAGACATATAGTAATATAGGTGTTTTTAGTTTCGAAATCTTATTGTGATTATTTATTTGAATAGATTGCATTGATTTGGAAGCCCAACGAAAGGGGAAGGCTCAAGTTCCGGAGTGATTGTTCGATTATTTGAGGCAAGTAAATTTCTCGACCCTTGTTAAGTGTATAAAATCGTGTATTTCTTTGTGGTATGTGTTGGGAGTAATGAGACTTGGTGCTGAGTTGACTTGTTCATATTGAAAAATATTAATAATGAGGAAGGGGTAATAAAAAGGCAATTTGATTATATATTGATGTGTGATGTGCTGGAAATGATTGAAAAGATTTATTGATTCATTGTTAATGTTATATCACTATTGTGTTGTTATGAATTGTGCATGTGACAACCAGGTTTTGGGGGTATATTTAAGTTGATTATAAATTTCTGCATTATTTTGAAGTATTGGACTTTTATTTTTCATTTTACTTATGTATTTATTGTATTAGTTGGGTTTTATGCTGACTTGTCTTGGTGGGATAAGACGGGTGTCATCATGTCCATTTTTGGGTCGTGACACCAAACATGAGAAAATTGAAAAACGTTTTCCAGAAAATGTTTTTCTTCATACCAAACACACCCTAACTTGCTTTCAATTATAATAAATAGTACTATAAATTACAATAATTAACAACTTAAAATATTGATTG
Organism: Solanum appendiculatum; assembly: GCA_018342035.1. NCBI lineage: Eukaryota > Viridiplantae > Streptophyta > Magnoliopsida > Solanales > Solanaceae > Solanum > Solanum appendiculatum. The sequence goes on from JAGDQO010001249.1 coordinate 754,194, forward strand.
AAAATTTGATTAACTTACGAAATTTTACCTATGCTATAAGTCACGACAAATGGATACTATATATTATTTAAAAAATACATAAAGTGCATTATAAATTACAATAATTAACAACTTAAACTATTTCTTAAAATATATTAAAACTTTAGTTGACTCTCAAATTTTAACATGTGTCGTATAAATTGAGACAGAGAAAGAGAGAGTACCATATATTATTTAAAAATTACGTTAAAAGTACTATAAATCACAATACTTAACAATTTAAAATATTTCAAAATTAAATAAAAAACCGATTGACTCTTCTAATTTTATATGTGCCACATAAATTAAAACAAATGAAATTACAAACAGGCCCTTTGTATCTGGTTTTTCAATACATGGGAATGGACAAATTACATGATTCCCATAAATATGGCCATAGAGGAGATTTAGAAATAGTCTAGTGTAAACATAATAATATTTAATTATATTCTCATATGGCCAAAATAATATTGCTCGAAATATTGTTTGAATTTGTCATAATAGTATTTACTCAATTATGCATTTAAACTGGATTGATAATCCCTAGTTCTTTAAATCTTTATTTTAGAATTTTATGATGTGCATCATCATATTATTTTGTTTCTGCTATTTTTTTTTATAGATAAATAGGTAGATATAGACATAAATAATAAAATTTATCGATATTTAAAATAATTCTTGGTTTTTTTTCTTCTAAAATATAATTCTTACTCAAGTATTACATGTAATAAGCAATTATTGAAATTGGCAATATAAAAGTTTAATCATTTTTGTTATGATTTCAATTACCCGATTTAATTTATTATATTTTTTTTCAGGTGATAGTTGAAAGGGTATTTTTTTCATTTTAAACTTTTTATATCTATCTTTAGAAGTAGGATGAGAGAAAGTCAATATGCTATTTAAAAAATTTGCATAATATTTTCTTAGTTGGCCTATATTAAAAGTACTAATATTTAAAACTTCAATATCATTAAAATTTTACTTTATATAAATTTTGCACTTTAAGTATATATAAATGATAAGAAAAATAAATAAAGGAAAGAATTAAAAATATTAAAAGTTTTAGATAAAATTTTTTGCATGTTTTAAAATAATTTTTCTAAATATAATTTGAAAATAATTTAATAACGACAGTCAAACCTCAAAACACTTTAAATATAGTAAATATCAACACATTATAGAAATCGCAAAAACCATGTAGTTCATAAGTGTCAATGTCACGACTCAACCCACTGAACCGTGCAGGCACCTATTCTAACACCTAGATAGAAGAACCCTTACCACCCAAATCGATAAAACAGGCGGAAAGTAAATGAGGTATGAAGAAACATCTTTAGTACTGAAAACTTCTGAAAAAACATCACTCTTTAAGACAAAACTTTAATAAACCCTTTTTACAAAAGACTGAAAACAACCCCCAAGGAACTAGTCTAAACAAGTATAAGAGTTACTAAGGAAGTACAATTATAGAAGAAAATAGGACACAACTCCCATCATAAAGAAAGGAAACATGGAAGCTGTTGGAGACCATCGTCGTCTACACCTATGAAACATCACTGATCTTGCAATCAGACTATGCCAAGTGGAATAGCAAGAGTAGTATCAGTACAAATAACAAGTACTGGTAGGCATCATCGGTCGACCCGAACCTACCGCATAATATAATGTAAATAAACAGAAAAGCCATGCAATATGAAAGTTACACCACCCACAGTCTCTATCTACCTCCTCTTACCCTACACATGTAAATACCATGACTAAACATTCTAATTTCATCACCCTAAGGCTTCCTCAACATATCTAGAATGTCACAACCATACACAATCGCAGCTTAGCCCTTCTACCACATTAATTTCCTTGAAAATCAGGCCATTACTGACCCTATCAACCAACTTGCTACCCTTTATAGTATCCATGCCAACTCCCCCGCCGTTTTTGGAAAAATAAGTGAATTGAAATTGACGCCTTATACCAACAAATCCTTAGTCAACTAAACCCAAAACTCATTACAAACCAAGACGCTTATGACTAACAGAAACAGAACTTAGACAACTAAAGAATTGAGTCCCCATAAACTCAACTCAATAGTTAGACAATATGCAGAAGAAACCCTAGAGTTTAGATGCAATGACCAATTTACTTAACTCCACCATCACTAGTGATATATAACTCGGACTCTCAGCCCTTACCCTAACATGTTGTAACATCATCCATGTCCCACATGGTCACCTACTAGTCATACCTGAGATCAACTCACCTTTCACGTAACTCAGACCACTCAGGAATCCAATATGCAACAATTACCTCATGCAAGAATACACCAGGTCCACTCATGGGACCATAATCACATAGTTGATCCTTTCAAGGAACCTAAACCTAACTATTAGTTTACCGACGTGGTATCCAAGCCATCCTAAGTTAATATGCCGGCGTGGTATTCGAGCCAAGTATATGTGGATATCTCCGTACCAAGCGTGGTACCCGAGTCAACCGTTAGTATATATCAGGCATGATATCTAATCCCAATGTGGGGATATCCTTTACCATGCATGGTTTTTGAGCCAACCAACAATCACAGATAATCAAGCACAATCACATAGCACAATGAACAAGACCACTTGAAAAGCACAAGTCACAATCACAAGTTCATTACATGAGATTACCTATAATGATGTCACTTCTTATATCTCCCTATCTGTAATGACCCGATTGGTCAGTTTTTGTATTTTCATAAAAATTACCATTCCGCCTCTCCCGATATTGACCCGAGTTATTTCTTGATTGAGTTTTTGAAGTTGGTCCAAACTTTGAGCTTAAAGTTGAGAATTTGGTAAGTTTTAAGTTTGAAAGGCTTAAGTTGCCTAAAAGTAGTTTTTGTGTCTTTCGGGTTTCGGATGCTCGAATCAGAATTTCGAGAGTTCCATTGGATTCGGGGGATGATCTTAAGCCTAGGAGTGGTCTTGGTTAATTTTTGAGAGGTCCCGAGCTTGATTTGGCCTTTTTAGGCGTTGAGTTAGTTTCTTGAGGCTTTCACGGATGTCGGGTCAAGGAGATCTCAGATTCATATTTTGACGGTTTCATTGAGTCCGGAACGTCAAGTATAATTAGTTTTCATATTTGGTTTATGTGTACGGGTATTCGAACAAATCCTCAGGGTCGATTTGATGTTGTGTGTTGCATGATTTTCTAATGTCTGTGTTCTTGTGCACTCTGCTTTTGCGAGGGGTGGCTCACTCTTGCGAGGCTCGCTTCAGCGAGGTTTTATTCAGTGAGGTTTGCTTTGATTTTGCGAAGGGTCAACCCATGTTGACCTTTGCATTTGCTAAGAGACCTTCGCTTTATCGAAGGTTGTTTGCTTTTGCGATACCCGCATTTTTAGGGAATCCCTGGTCACATTAGTGACATCAAAGAGGGTTTTGGCTTGCCTTTGCTGGGTTTAAGCCCTATTTCACCATTTTTTGAGCTTGGGAAACCCTTATAGGCGATTTGTGAAGGATTTTCTTGTGCTTAATCTTTTGGGTAAGCTTTCATAATCCTAAACTGTAATGACCCTCCAGGTCATTTGTGTGTTAATGCCTTCTTTCTTTCGTTTAGAGCATTCCTGTAGCAACCCCAAGTCATTTATGACTTGCTTGCACTGACTGTTCGGTCGCTTGGTCGTTTGTTTGGATTTTATGCCCGTTTCCCTATTTTGGAGCTTTTAAAACATGAAAAGTTGATTTCCGTCATAACCTCAGGTAAACCACCTCAGAATGTGATTCTGACGGTTCCATCAGCTCCGGAACGGCCAAATTAGGCTAAAAGCATGTTTGGCTTTAGTCTTGAAGCTTTCGGTGTGACTTTAGGACCATTTGGTGCTTTAGCCTTTGAAATATGGCTCAAGTTTGACTTTGGTCAACATTTTTGGTAAACGCAGTCGGATGAGAATTTTGTCAGCGCGGTTAGTTCTGGAATGCCGAGTTTGGTCTAGAATGACCCTTCGAGCACTTCTCGAAGCTTCCGATCTAGTTCCAAGGCCCTTGTTTGAAGTTGGCTAAATTGGTGATTGGGAAGTGGGACCCACTTTTAGTCAAAATGACCTTGTATGGAAATTCCAACTGGGCAATTGAGTCCGAAATGTCGAATTTTATGGGGTAGCATACCTCGTTTGTGTGCACGGGGTTCCGAATTAATTTCGAGCACCCCGTCGTAATTTTGGGAAAGTCAAGTTTCAGCTGGTGCACAGCTGATGATGCAGACCCATTCCTTCTCCACGTTTGCGGAGGTTTGAGTGTTGCTGCTCTGCGTTCGCAGATAACGTTCCACGTTCGCGGAGGTCTGGTGGCCTGGGAGTTCTTCTCTCCACGTTCGCGGAGGTCTACCTTGTTTGTCTCCGTGTTCGCGGATAGACTGCATGTTCGCAGAGTTCAGCCTTCCTCTTCTCCGTGTTCGTGGATAGGCCTCCGCGTTCGTGGGCCCCTGGCTGCGTTCGCGGAGATCAGCGTGTCTGGTAATATATAACGGGGCAGTTGGGCTCATTTTTGTGCTAAGTTTCCAAAGTTGATATCTTCTCCGTTTTAAGTCAAATTTCAGTGATTCGAAGTCCCTGGTGTTCGGAATTGCGTAGGCTTTGTGGGTGTGGAGTCAGATAGCATTGGGTGAGCTCTGATTCTCGTGAATTCACATTGTAAGTGTCTACCTCAAGCTTAAATTGTGTAAAGTTTTTCATGTTTTGGTTTCTTGATTTGTCGGCTATTTCGAGCCCCGAATTGTGTTCTGTTTTGGAACATGGGTTCGGGGGAGGGTTTAGGACCTTTTCACGGAGTTAATTCTAGGATTTCGTGAGCGGATCCCACATTTTTTGATTTTGATTCCTAAATTGGTTCGTCTCTAATTTTGATGTTTTTAGTGTTTAAACGACGGTACTGATGCTGTGATTCAATTTTTGATAGTGTGGAAGAAATCTGAGGCCGTTAAAAAGGGAAAAGGTCCAGCAGAGTGAGTTGGAGCGCACGCGGTCAGTCTTCTGGTAGGTTACGACTTCCTTTCTTTTTAGATTGAGCTGGATTATGTGAATGCATGCTGATTTGTGTGAATCGGGGGTGGGGAACTAGTATTTCTTATCTTCTTCTCAGAAACCATGCTTTAGGGTGATTTTTTGTCTGTTTTGGGGTAGTACCATGTTATCGAAGGGTTTGTTTATATGTTGTTGCATGCAATTTATCTGTTGGCTGTTTTATTGTGTTGGTTTATATTTTTCGCCTTAGAATAGGTTAGGCTAGCATTGCCTTAGACCCATGCACCTGTTGACTCTGGTATGTATTCGACGTTGATTCAGATAGACTAGGTCTTAGTAGACCGGAATAGCAGACTTGAGTCTGATAGTATAAGCCTAGCTTTGGCTTTGTATGGTTATGATCTTCTGGCTTCTCTCCCCTTTTCTGTGGTGCCAATGTGTCATCGGAGGCGTGGTGTTTTCCCGAGATTTCGGGTGGTTGTTAATGGACGGCGATCCATATTGGTTTGGTATTTGAGATCCACTACAGAATTGATATGCCTCGTGCAGTCATCTGGCTGGGACAGGACCCCCGAAATGTTAACTGGCTCACTTGTCTGGCTGGGACAGGGCCCAGAGTGTTAGCCAACCGGGAAATTGGATATGAGTTAATGGGGTCCTCTTCGGAGTGGAAAAGCCCTGCGCACTTGTCTGGCGAGGACAAGACCCCCGGAGTGTTAGCTGGCTCACCCGTCTGGCTGGGACAGGACCCCTGGGTGTTAGCTGGTTGGGCGATTGGATATTAGGGCCCCCGGGAGTTGCTATTTGGCTGGGTAGCCCGATTTGGAAGTCAGTCTCCTGACTAGGTTGGAATTGGTTTCTTGTTTTGGTTGAGTTGGTTGGTGGTTTCGATTCGATGTTGGGTTTTTCCTTCGGTCTCTAAGATTTAGCTCTTCCGTGTACCTGTCAAGCTTATGGGGGTCCATTCAGGTTTTGTTTGTCTGTGCTTGAGTGTACCTACTAGGACTTATGGGAGGCCAAGTTAAGTTTAGTTTAGATATTCTTTGATTCATTGTCGGGTTGTTGTGCTTATTTCTTTGACTTCTGTGATTGTTTATTCTATCATTTCAATATGTTTTTACCTTTCTTGCTTAGTAGACCTATGATACCTGCTGTTACCTGTTGTGTTGGTACTCATGCTACACTCTGTATCTGTTTTCATGATACAGGTTTGAGCACCAGTTCTCAGCATTGAGTTCGAGGCTGCTGCAGTCTGTTTCGGAGACGAGGGTTAGCACATGGCCTCCTAAGAATACCTACCTCATCCTCTACTTATATTTTGGCTTGTCTTTCATTTTTGAGACAGTCTTGTTTCTGTGGTCCACTTTTAGGACTTGTACTCATTTTGTAGTAGCTCTGTACATGTGACTTCCAGGTTTTGGGAGGGATCGTTTGTTGTATATAGTTGGTTTCGCTTCCGCCTTTTTCTCATGTGTTCTTTTATTTATGCTTCCGCTTAGTTGAGGTTAGTTTCCACCCTCAGTCCCATTACTATTAAGTTTCGAGACATGGTTTGGCTTGCCTACTGGCGGGTTGGTAGGCACCATCATGATTCAAGGAATCGAGCCGTGACAAGTTGGTATCAGAGCCCCAGGTTCGTCAGTCTCACTTGTATAGAGCTAGCTTCTAGTAGAGTCATGTGTATCGGCACGGAGACGCCCGTGACTTATCTTCGGGAGGCTATAAGATGCCCTTAGGGGGTTTTCATGTTTTGTATCATTTTCTTGCATTGCGGTTTGGTTAGTTTCATGAAATCTTACTTGTTTCATTCTATCAAAGGATAGCTTGCACGCACGGTAGAGTGGACGGGGGTGATCCACCCGAGCCCATGGATAAAGCCCCAGCTAGGGGTAGAGGCCGACCCCGAGGTTGAGCTAGGGCTGCGGCACCAGCCCGAGAGAGAGTAAGGACTCCGGAGCCGGAGCCGGAGCCTCAGATAGATCCAATTCCTCCTCAGCCGGTGGGGCCGGAGCCAGTCCAGCCACCGCCCACACCAGCTACTACCCCTGCCTTTCAAGCCATGCTCGCGCAGATACCAGCAGCGATAGGGGGTATTCAGCAGCAGCAGGCCCCAACACCAGTTCCAGAGCCAGTGCCAGTACCGCATGGTCAACCTGCCCTAGTAGCTCCAGAGATTCTTCAGCAGGGTGAGCCTGTAGCGGCAGCCCGAAAGGTTTAGCAGCCGCTAGCACCGACCGCCGTTTAACCGGATGCCTTAGATGAGGTCATGTTATTGTTAGAGCAGAAGATGCTCGGGGTGTTTCTGAGGTTGTCACCGCCGAGGTTTTCTGGGGTGGTTGGAGAGGATGCCCATGAGTTCATTACATCCTACCGGAAGCGATTACAGTCTTTAGGATTAGTGGAGTCCAGAGGAGCTGACTTCACTGCTTATGTTGTGGTCTTCCACGCACCCCTATGTTACGTCATTTGATAACTTGTGAATCATTATTTATATTTGTTAATAATATGACTTCTAAAAAAGTAATTTTATTAATTATTATGTTTAAATAAAGTTAAACTGCATATTTAAATAATTTTTTAAATCTAATTTGAAAATATTTTAATAACAACTGTCAAAACTCAAGAACTTTAAACATGGTACATCGATACATTATTAAAAATATATAATTCATAAGAAATAAACCCAAGAGAATCACACATTAATGTTGAAATTTTACATATTTATTAATTATTATATTTTAGAAAAATTAAATATTTAAATAAGTATGTGACAACCCTAGTTAACAACAACCCAAGAGAGTACGCATTAATATTGTAGTCTTGCGCCTCTATGTTAAATCATTTGATAACTTGAGAATCATTACTTATATTTGTTATTTATATGACTTTTAAATAAGTGATTTTATTAATTATTATGTTTGAATAAATTTAAACCACATATTAAATAATTTTTTAATTGTAATTTAATTTCTTTTTAGTAACGACAACCAAATCTCATAATACTTTAAATATGGTAGACATCAATACGTTATAGAAATCATAAAAATCATATAGTTCATAAGTGTCGATCCCATATAACAACAACCCAAGAGATTCACACATTAATGTTGAAGTTTGGCATATTTATTAATTATTATATTTTAGAAAATTAAATTAAATATTTAAATAATTAAGTGACAATCCTAGTTAACAGCAACCCAAAAGAGTATGTAGTCTTGCGCTCCTATGTTATGACAATTTGATAACGTGTGAATCACTACTTTTCTTTGTTATTAATATTATCTCTAATTAAATAATTTTATGAGTTATTATGCTTAAATAAATTTAGACTATGTATTTAAATATAAATTGAAAATATTCAATAAAGATAGTCAAAACTCAAAATACCTAAAAGTGTTGACCTTTATTAATTACACTAAACATTTGTATTATGATGGTTAAAAATAGACCCTTTATATTTTATAAAATCACTTACATTTTTTATATTATGAAAATCCTATAGTTACATCCTCCAATAATGTTATTCTTTTTTTTTTCTAAAAACATTTAAACCTCTTATAGAATGGAAATCCTACATAAATAAAACTACATTTAACTAATTATATATAAAGTAATTTCAAAGTTAAAAAATAAATAAAAATAAAAAATAAAAAAGAGATTATACATAATAAAATATCATTTTAAAATAAACTTACAAATAACATATATGTATTTAAAGTGAAAGAAAGTTCTTATTAATAGTTCGCATATCTTATTAAATAATTTGTATCATTTAATATTTTAAAAAAAATATTAATTCTTCTTTTAATCAAATGCATGAATAAATTTTTTATTCTCATTTTAAAATTCCGTAAGAATAACTTCAATTTTTTTTTTCTATTTATGTTTTTAGTTTGTTGTTTAATAATTATATTTTTATATATTTAGTTATAGATAAATTTCATAAGAGGTGTAACTGTAAATTTTTCATAGTTTATAAAGTGTAGATCAAGAGAAGGGAGGATGCCTAGACGATAGATTTGACCCAATGTCAAACTGGCCAAAGGCTCAGAATGAGACGAGTCAGGGATCCAGAATGACTTCATTGACGGATCACCGAGCAAGAAAGACACTTTACGCAGCATTTCAGGTCGGAAAACTCTATAAGCGTGTCATCAAGTTAGGTTAGGCCAACCTCGGAACTAGATGTGGTCACCTTTCTGATCTAACACCACAGGCGATGGCCAGGGATCATCCTCTCAATAGGACAGAAAAGAAAGAAGGAATCTTCCTAGGAAGAACCTAGACGGTTTCTGGAAGCATCCTTGACTTTGTTGTTCACAGTAGCAGCTTGCCAAGTGGGAGAATGAGGACCGTCGGATCGAGGGCATGAAGGCTATAACATAGAGTTGGAGGCCTTATTTCTGGGACATCCAGAAAATCCCATTCAAGAAGCCCCTACTTATACCCCTGCTCCCTCCTATCCTTGATGGATCAATTGAACAACTTTACAGAGAAAAATGGAATTCCGAACCGCTATAGAAGCGAACGACTTGATCGCGAACTATAGTCTTTGTTTGTTCGACTGACCGATTCGAATCGATTGGGCTTCGTTCCGGGTAGTGTTTAGTCATAAGCCTGTCTCTTTTGGTCTTCACTTGTCTGCTTTCGTTCCACTCCTTTCCAACTCATTTCTCCGGTTCAACAATTTCAACACCGCGCCCCTTCTCCAGGGTGGCAGATGGGTCTAGAGAACCGAACTGTCTCACAATTTCAATCCGGTTAGAAAAACTTCTCCTGAGCAATTCACGTATCACTTGAGTAGTAGTACGAAACCTTAAGAAAAGGTGATCTACTAGTTGAAAAAAGGAGGATCCGTTGAAGAGTTTTTGTTGTCTCGGTAGGGAATAGTCCAATCTTTTCCAGCACCGGTGCAATATGAAAGAGTCCTTTAGAATTCCTTAGAATACGAATGAGATCAAAAACGCTCTGCCGAGGCTCGAGTAGAAGAAGGGGTACTTGAACAGAGGGCCGTCTCAGACCAGTGAAGATCGGAATTGAGCTGCTTAAGATTCCAATTCAAGCAAGGAAGATTGTCATTAGTCTAGGTATTCTAAATAGAAAATACCATTAGCGCCCAAGCTAACCATCTCGACTGTCGGAATGAAACCGATTAATATGGAACTGCTAAAGATGGAAAAAACGCAAGGAACGAAGTTGTGAGAAAGTCCCGTGACATCCAAGTTTGATTTTCGAAATGAAAGATTGAGGAGCTGCTAAAGATGGAGCTGCAGAGGGCAGTTCCGGTAAGAGAGAGAAAGTTTGATTGATAAGGGCATTCTGTGAATGGAGGAATTGGCACAAATCTGATCTGAAGTAATGTGTTGCCGCGAATCGGCTGAAAGAGTTTCAATAGGCCAGGAAACCATTTCCGCTAAAGAGTTCTCTATTGCAATGTTTTTTGGCGGGTCGCTTTCTTTTGAAAAGAGGGGTTTTTTCCGGCTCTTCTCCTCCATGCTTCAGTTGCCGAGCATGATTTGGTATAGTTTCAAAGTTTGAAGCTGGAGCCTCACGTCACGGAACGAATGTTTTGTTTTCAAATCAGCTTCGAAGAATGGCCGGGAATCGTCTTCCTAAAAAGAAGAGTCTTCGTTTGAAAAAATCAAGTTTTTAATTCCTTAGATAATCAAATCACAACCTTTCCTCTTTCTTTGAGAAAAGTGTAAAACCTATCTAATTCATCTTAGGTCCATGTTAATACGAATTAGTGAAATGAAGGATGATTAAGAAGTGGAATAAGCAAGCAAAGAACCCAACCAAGCAAATCGAATCTCCTTGACCCGGGCACAGCAAGCAGTTTCCGTGACGAAAAAAGCGGCATCGTTGACTCCAGAGAAGTAAGCGAAGGGCCGTCGGCAAGCAGCACCGGCATCGACAGCGGTAGTACGATTCTATCCGTTCAAGTCTTGGTCTACGAGTGGGTCGTCCTATGAGTAACTCTCGCAAACAAAGAAGAAAAGAGATGGAATTCAAGCCAGCAAAGGAATGAGGTAGGGCACGGGAAAGGTAAAGAGAAGGGGCCGTCGTTGGTGCATAACAGAGCTTTCCTACCGACGATCTTTCTCGGTGCATAAACGAGGCTTAGCCTTCAAAGTACCGCATAAGCAAGAAAGCCAATAGACCTTGAATAGCCTGTAAGAAAGGACTTATGAAGAGGATTTTACTATAGTATCAAATCCACATATAAATCATGTACGCAAGTTGGCACAGCGCTTTCGCTTTAAAAAATTTTAGCTCATTTGGTCTGCGCGGTCAAATCGGCTCTCCTGCCTGTGTATCCCATGCCCGGTGCCGTTGATCTGTCTGATGGGAGAGATCCACCAATTCCTTTATTTCAATGTGTTGTATCCTCTACAGGGGTGGAGTACCCTCTATCAAGGAGTTTTCTCACCAAATAGCAGTTGCACCGATGAAACAAGGGAGTTCTTTCACAGAGAGAAGGGAAAACAATCATTCAATGAGGTATGGTACCACACAAGAAAGACAAGTTGTAGCGGATCGTAGACCAATGAACAAGTGTATCTATTTATTTGCGACATAAGTCTCAGCTTACAACCGATTAGCGACCGACTTCAAGGAAGTGAGGGAATCAAGTCGGTGAGCCAATTCCGTTTCAGGTACGACAAGTCCATTTTGCACTTGAAGTGAGCTTGAGTTTACCTGATCGTCTGTAGGATTGGCCTCGCGAGTAGGGACTTTCTTTATTGTATCGATCTTTCAGACTGGCTCAATAGGGTCCCATACCTTCAAAAGAATAAGGCGGAGGAAGGGCTAATTCTGGAAGATAGTAGGCCCTTTCTTCAGAATAATCAATTAGGTTATCATCCTGCGCACGTCTCGAAAAGACTTTGGCGCCTTCCCCACAGGGACTCAGTCTTGCTTCCATCGCCTTAGCCTTTGCTATGCCTCGTCTTTCCTTCTTCGGGCTAGGCACCTAAGAGCAGACTCAAAAGGGAAGAGCGTGGTCTTGGGTTTAGTCTAAAAATCCATTCACATCGATAGGGGGCAGGGAACCAATAAGAAGCATTTCCGGGCCTATCAAACAAACTATAGGTTTCCCTTTCCGTGCGATAGGGGATAAAATACGTTTTCATCGACATCTTTCTTTTTGATTCAGCTGTCTTTTTTATGTCACTTCCAGTGAAGGTCGGGTATGTGCCGCTTATACCATCAGCAGATGGATTAATTACCAGTAGTTCCATGCCACCCAGCATCTTGCACGAGACGTAGATCGGAAAATACGCTGTTTTATAAGAACTTGGTCCACCGGAAGCTCGTAGCACGCCCTCCCTCTGCTCGTTACGTTAGCAAGCAAGCCATCGTAAGAGACGCAGGAAAGCAAGCTGAAGAAGAAAAAAAAGGCTTCCGCATAGGCTCTCCCGAACCGTTACTTTATTATAATTCGAACTTATTTACAAGGAAGCCCTATGGCCTCAACGCTAGGCAGGAACAGCAGAAGAATTCAAAGCGCTAAATAGGAAATCGAAAAAGGCCAAGCTACGAACAGTACCCTTTTCAACAGTAAATAAGCTCAAGAGCTAGGAGTTCGATGTCTAGGTTGAGGCTCACTCATTGAAGTGTGACCGTAGATCTGGTCTTTCCCAGGAAAGAAAGCAGCCAGGTCTTTTTCCGACCCTTAAGAGCAAGGTCCGTCCAACTCTCTCATCTACACAATTGTCCGATCTCAGATGCTTTGTCAGAGATTCCAGATTTGATTGCTAATCATGACATCAGTCTTTCCTCCGTCAGGAGGTCACGAAGGTGAGGTCCTGAGAGAGATAGATGCTTCACACATGGCATCCGATTGAAAGAAAGAGATGGGTTGGCAATAAAACAGCCATTTCATTATTTTTTTTTACGCAATTTAAAGATTAAGGAATCGATCACTTCTTCACTTCAGACTGGTGAATTTGGTAAAGGGAGGTTTTCCCTCCGCTTTAAACGTCTTTTCCCCGCCTGTTCAAGGCACCTTTGTACTTCACTTCCGCTTCCTTCCTAGGTATATTCCTACCCTACCTATCGAAATGAAAAAGAAGTCCCCTTTACTAGGCTAAGCACAAAATCATTCTAAAAAGTGTATTTACAGGTACCAAGCGCCTATCCGTTCTAAAAAGGTTGGAATGAAAAACACATTTCGAAAGCCTAGGAAACCGCTTTCGTTACTTCACTTCTGCGCTTCCGTTCCCCACCCCTTATTAGTATAGTTACGAAAAGTATAGTTCCCCATCAGCTATTCGGTATATTGATAGTTCCAGGGAAAAGCGGATAAGACGCGGTATCGGGACTAGTGATGTACGAATTACGAAAGCGCTGTTTTCATCCCACTAGAAATATGACAATACAATAAGGACAACGGGGAAGGGAAAAGAAAGGAAAGCACTGACCTATATTCGCAGCTTTAGGGGTACAGTTCTAAAAAGCCTATTTAAATCCCTTCGCTAAAGGTTTCACTCTATAATCTGATGAGTCACCACGGAAAGCGAATTCGAGAAAGGTGAAAATAGGACTTCTATTCCGATTGTTCAGCTATTCCGCGTTGAAAGAGGCGGTACCGTAGAGGGACTAATTGCTTTCCCGGGTTGAAGGGAGTCGAACCAATCTATCGTTCAAGGTAACAGGGTATTAAGAAAATCGGCATGGGGTTCCGTACCTTATACTGTTAAAAGCGACTCTAAATTACATATAATAAGAACACGTCTCTTTTCGGTTAGATAATGGACGACGATAAGCCACCGCCCAGTAGTGCTCTCTGAGCTTGATTGCTCCGAGCCGGTAACCGGTAGGTCACAATCTGAATTTCAGACTGAAAAGCGGAAAGTAATAAGGTCAACGGGTAAGAGAATGCGTTTAACCGATTGAAAGCGTGATAAGCGTCACTAACGGTATAGCGAATAGGGCGTTTAACTGTAACTCACCGGTAGGACAGATAACGTTTGTGGTTTGAGTTCGCTTATAGAAGTGGAAATCCACTGCTTGGGAGCTTACGCTTTCATGTTCTATTTCACTCCCGGGGGTTCTTTACCCTCACGGTACTACTTCGCTATCGGTCACCCAGGAGTATTTAGCCTTGCAAGGTGGTCCTTGCTGATTCACACGGGATTCCACGTGCCCCATGCTACTCGGGTCAGAGCCTAAGCTAGTGATGCTTTCGGCTACTGGACTTTCGCCATCTAGGGTGCAGCATTCGGGCTGCTTCGCCTAGCTGCACGACGCTTGTATTGCTCTCCCACAACCCCATTTTCACGGTTTAGGCAGCTCCCATTTCGCCCGCCGCTACTACGGGAATCACTTTTGCTTTCTTTTCCTCTGGCTACTAAGATCTTTCAGTTCGCCTGGTTCTCTCTTGCCTGCCCATGGATTCAGCAGCAGTTCGAAAGGTTGCTCCAGAGTGCCCTCCTGGGCTGCAATCCAGAAGAACTGGAAGCTCGAAAGGACCGGTCAAAGGAATTGATCCAAAGCTCGAGTATGGTACGAGGATCCACTCCGTACCCTTTCAAGGAAGTTTAACGCAATGATAAGCCCCGCCTATTTATTTGCATAGTGGAAAGTCAAACGAAGCGAGGTGACAAAACAAAGAAAATCAACAGGAGAGGAGATAGAAGCCTTAAAGGCCTGACCGATTCCAATTCCAATAATGGTACGATGCTTTAGGGCGGCGAGATTCCTCTTTTATGAGATTTCAGATTCAAAGATGGGATACTTTTCGAATCTGCCATAAGGGAAAACGCGGATGAAAGAACACTTTAAGATTTATCTACGCTCAGCCAATCTCTGAGGTGAGGGTGCGACGGTCAGTCTAGAGATTGAAAGGAAACTGAAAAAGGATACTTTATCGAATATGCCAGGCCCGCGTCTTCCATCAGTCTAGAGAATACGGGTCTCTCAAAGGGTCGGGAACACTGTTAGCTTGATTCCAAATCAAAGAATGCAGACATGGGAACTGAATAGATAGCTTGGGGCACGGGAGCTTCCCTTAAGAGAAGCGTTCATTCATATGGCAGGAGAAGGAGAGGGAGAATCAACATCTTCAGCGTAGGGAACTTTTTCTCATATTATAGAAGTTCTAATCGCCTCTAAGTCCAATAGTGTTCCGTTAGATAGGAACAGATTTGATAAATACTGAGAACTCTCGGATAGAGTATTAGAACGGAAAGATCCATTAGATAATGAACTATTGGTTCTAAGCCATCTCTGACGATTAATCAACAATTCGAAGTGCTTTTCTTGCGTATTCTTGATAAACCAACGTTTATATATAGATGTAGGAGGATCTGTTTGGGAAGTAAGAAGCCCCTTTGACATCTCTTCATCTGCAAATAATTCTCGATGTGAAAACACAGAGCCAGGGGGCTGATCTTTGAATAGGAAAAAGAGTGGATCTGCAGGGTCCAAAATGAATTGGCTTATTCGAAAAAGGCCTTGTTCTTTGGAAGATCTATCTCGTGTCTGGTACTGCATGGTTCCACTCTGCAAGAACCCCGAATCAGTCTCTTGAAGCTCATCATTTTCATCATAAAGGATCCGCTTGCCCCGAAATGACCTGGACCAATAGGGAAATCCCAATTCATTGGGCCTTTCGATACAATCAAATAGAAAGCCCCAAGGGCGCCATATTCTAGGAGCCCAAACTATGTGATTGAATAAATCCTCCTGCGGGTCAAGGGCTCCTTCTCCCTCCCCTTCTTCAAACTTCGATTCATATTTTTCATAGAGAAATCTCTGATCAAGGATAGACCAAAATCCCTTTTGCATCATATCTAAGGGACTCCGGTCGGGGTGAAGGCATCATTGAGAAATCCCATTTATGCCGTTCACCTGCTGCATGTATTCGAGTCCTGGGCGGCACGATTACCTCTCATAGCAGGTGTATAAACGATGGGTCCGCCGGGTTGAGAGACCCACGAACTGGGTGTGCTACCTATCGCTGGTAAACTCTAATGTAAAATACCAGGGATTCGATATCCCAGGTTTGATTTCTACTCGTTAAAGGGTTCAAATTATTACCATGATCAAGAGAGATAACGACATGATTGATAGTCTAAATAAAAAATGGGTTGACCGCCTCTACGACGATGCGCCTATGCGGGAGGAGGTAAAATATGTACTAATACGGTTTTGGAAGGGCTTGGATCTTTCAGAACCATAAGTATCGTACTACTACTAGTGGTTCAGGTGGTGTAGCAGAGGTGAATACAAATTTAGGTTCCGGTGAGGTGAGCGCAAAGTAGTTCAGATTCAAGTTGGTTTAGTGAGGGCAACCGCGAAAGTCACCGAATGGCTCAGTACAGTCTCTGGGCTTTTCTGCGCTTTCATTGGATTAGTTTCCGGATAGGGAAGAAGGGTAGCACCATCCTGGGTGTTAGGATATATTTGTAATATAGAATATTATGTTAATAAAAAAACACATGGAGTCATTTTTGCATCATTGCATCAATACCCTAGCACCGGGTATCCTTAACGCCTGCCACCAGGCCATACCCGCAATTACACCATACCGTCGCCATACAGTCTCATAGACCCGCATCTTTTAAAGAGACGAATTGGTACGTATGGGCTTCCGCCATCCATCTTATCATGCGATATGCATCTTATGCTGCGGCAAGCATACTATGATGCGACATTTATAGGCGGGGAAGTAGCCTTGTAGTCTTGCTTGTTCATCCTCGGGGAACTGAACTCCCTTGAGATAGGAAAAAAAAAGAGTGAGGTAGTGGACAACTAAGAAAGATTATCTTTTCAAGGCTAGAAGTGCTATAAAGGAAAGTAGGTAGAAGAAGGAGACAAGAACTATCTTGCTATACCTGAATCAGTTTGACTCAATGCTTGCACTTGGATCTTTCTCCCCAGCTTCTTTCTACGATTCTAGTCAAGCCCTGCTAGTATGCCTCGAGAGCCTGAGCTACTCTTTTTTTTTCCTTACCCATATATCACAGTTAGTACCCTCAAAGCCATTGCCTTTCAAGTAGAGCGTCTTTTCAAGTCAGTCTTGTCCCGCCTGCTCGTTAGCAAGTGCCTCGGGCCCTGTCTCTCTTTTCCAACAATCTCAGCCGAGTGCTTCGTTCCCCTCCTTTTAGGCGAGCTACTTCGTTCCAGCCTTTCTCTTTCTATTTTGAAACACTTTCGGCTTGAACTCTATTCGTTTGAGCTCGCAACCCTTCTCGACCTGTCTTTTCAGACTCATTCCCTTTCTCTTTTGAAACAATCTTAGTTCAAGCACTGGTCGACAGACTCATCTCCAACTATATTTCCGGAATGCACTCCTAGACAGGGAAGCGCAGGTTCGAGCCCAGCTCGTGAAAAGGCCTTTGCTATTAAAGGAGAATGAGCCTTCTCTATCTCCGCAACTCTAATTGTAACATGATCTGGGGAAGCTGTTCAGTAAGGAAATATCGTATCCGCGTAGAGCAGCTAGGGCTAGAGCAGCAATCTTCTTACTTCCGGCTGACTGAAAGGGAGAATAAGACTCTTTATTTGCCTTAGTTTGCGAAAGACCCCCGGAAATACAAAGAAGAGTAAGAATACAGTTTCTAACAAGTATAAATTTCCAGATTCAGCGAATGGAGCAAGAGCAGGTTTATCAGCTGGAAATCATGTCCCCGGCTAGCGGAGAAATGGAACTATCCTTGCGACTTCTTCCCTAGATTCATTCCTTCCTTAAGGGAAGTTCTCATTCGAGGATTTGAGAGGATTCTCATCCGGCTCTTAATCAGCGAAAGAAGGAGTACAAGAGGTCTCACCCGGCGGACCAGTAAACACTTTACCTACGCGACAGTCAAATGAGCATTATACTGAGTCATTGGAAATCGAAGTAGGGGAATTGGAGACTTCCCCAATCGGAGAGAAGAGGAGTGACCTAACCACTTAGGAAGAATCGAAACCATAGAATTCCAGCTTCGCCGTCCTTACCTTCAATCCAATCTGATTCTGATTCCGCGGAAAGTCTTTCAAGTTCGGATACGATCACCCAATATAACCCTCCTTAACTGCCCTAGCTTCTTGCCCATCGGGCATGGTGGCACATCCTTCTTGATTGGGCATCTTTCAGAGAGGAAACTGCATATGAATCAGGCACACTCTAACCCCTGAACTTCCCTCCTAGAGGCGGGTGCTTTACTTCCTGCTCTTTGTCCATTCGGAGAATAGGGTCTGAAAGGACAACTCTTAATAAGATTAGATGCTCGACCCAAACTATTAAATATCTCCTGATTCTCTTAAGGCCACAAATCACGAAAAGTCGGGCAAGAGCGCTATCAAAGACTGTTTCCCTGGAAGAAGAGCTGGGCAAAGACTAAGGGAATATCTTTTCATCGCTATAAGGCAGATGAAGTTCGACATCAATAAAGAGAAAGACTTTCTTCTAAAAT
The DNA here is from genome assembly GCA_018342035.1 of Solanum appendiculatum. Taxonomy (NCBI): domain Eukaryota; kingdom Viridiplantae; phylum Streptophyta; class Magnoliopsida; order Solanales; family Solanaceae; genus Solanum; species Solanum appendiculatum. The sequence goes on from JAGDQO010001249.1 coordinate 772,614, forward strand.
GCTAGATCCCATCTTTCATGCTTCTGGTTCCGTGGAAGGTGAAAGGGCCAGGGACAGAACTCCGGGCACATAACTCCTGGGGGAGCACTCTCCAGGGACATAACAGCATTCTGTCACCGCGAGCTTAGGGCATTGGATTAGGATTCCCCCACCTCATAAAACATCATTTGATGCTTCTGACACATATGATATGAAAGAAGATGAGTCTTTATTCGCCTTATCAGGCATAGTTTCTTTTCAAGAAAGAGGCAGAGGATATGAGCTTGACACCGCAGCTAGGCGTGGTTCCGCAGACTGTATACGTGGTAGGGCCCGCTTCAGAAAGTAGGTTTCCAAGCCCGCAGATTCAAGAGTTAAGTTAGAGGCTGACTAGTTAAACAGGAAATTCAAATGAAAGAAGGTTCTTTCACCTTATATTGATTCTTTGTTCCTGCTTCAACTCATAGATGACTACCCGAGGATCACTCACTCTACTATAAGACCACTAAGAGGGATTAGATTACCAACCCCTCTTTCTAACTAGAACTTCAGAACAGCTACGCTTGTCGCCCGCTAAAGCAATTGTCGCAGCTCCAGCTGAAGCAATTGTACCTGCTCCGGTGGATCAGAGCTACTCGAAAACCGTGATAGGTGCTTGAGATCAGAACTGCTTACAGCAGCCTTGACTTGGTCCAATGGAAAGGGAAAGCTGAAAGAAAAGAGAGTTTCAATCCACAAGTGATCCGATACATATAAAGATGCTACTTGAACTCGACTCCGTGAAACCTTGTTTGAGCGAGAGGAACGGACAACAGATAAAGAGTTGTAGCTAGGTCCTATAGAAATTGTAATAAGAGCTTGCCGGTCACGTGGAAGGTCTTCGGGGAGCCAAAAAGCGCTCCATACGAGGCCGATCCGATCTCCATTGTGTAGCCTTTCAAGTGCTGATAGACCGCGAGCTCCTGTTGTTTTTATTGACATGGACTGAACATGGTCCCTAGCTGTGAACGTATGTGTTGACTTCGTGAAACCTTAGTAGGATGGTTCACTGGAGATGCAGTGTGCTCGGCTTTTCCATTTTTTCTTTGTCTTTGCCTCCAACAGTTGACTGGGCTATAGCTAAACCTGCCCTTTGTCTAAAGATGTGGTGCCACGAGATATTCGATTTGAGAGTACCTTCTCATTGGGGCATGCCGGCAACCTTGCGGCTGAGAACTATCTGGTACGGGAGTAATCCATCGAGCTGAATGCTTGGTTGAGTATTCTATCGCGCCTAGTAAAACAGGCATCCCTATACCTATGTGTCTTGTGTGCTTATTAGTGCCATTGAGGGGTGGCCGAAGGTTAGGCGTACACATGGGCTCATCCCCGCCATCGATCTATAAATTTCCATTTTCCGCAATTTTGGTTGTCAAGTCGAGATATGAGTATATAGGGGCGCCAGACTCCCTGTGCTGTGATGGGTTCTGCCATGTGAAAGCGGTGAACTACTTGTCAGGGCTAGGCTAAACCATGATGCTGTGTTACTAGGCTTCGCCTCTCCCTTCACTATGAAAGTCTCGCTCCTATTCTTTAAGAAAAAGAAGATGGAAACTGAGCTTGATTATCTAATGGAAGGGAAGGAAGAAGTGGAACTTTGCATAAAGTGAAGATCGCTTTATTTGAGTAGAAATGAATTGTTTTTCATAAATAGTAAGATTCCATTTTCTTTGTCTACTCACCCCAAAAAAAAGAAGAGAGACTTGTTGGAAATGTGCTTGGTTGTTGACCAAGAAAGAAAGAAATGGGAGTCTTTGGGCATTGCTTGGGCTAAGTCAAACTTGGGACGAGTGTTGTATGGCTACCTAGTGATTTACAAGTACCCTCACTGCACTGACCATAGTAAACCCCTTCTCGTAGTACCGAAATAGAGATCTGATTTAAACGACCAGGTACAACATATGAGTTCGATCCATTAGGTTCTTTTTTTTTTAAGAAAAGAAACGAGAGACAAAAACATCTTTGATTACGATTAAAAGGAACAATCTCAAATAGACCAAGATCCAATTTCGGGTCATTTCTTGCTGAACATGATCTGCCATAATCTCTTCGACCCCTTCATTTATGTGCCAGAATAGAGAGAGATTTGGTAGGAAAGTGGAAGAGACCTTTTTGTATATGATAATCAAAGGGAGTGGGAAAGCTGCAGTAATTCTTTGGAAAAGCCCCGTTCTCTTTGTCTTTGAGCTTTCATTCCTCAATCCACTGATTCCTTCCTTCATATACCTCCCCACCAATAGATAGAGACAAATAGGAATAACCGAACCACGTCTACAAAATGCTAGTACCATGCAGCTGCTTCAAAGCCAACGTGATGCTCCTTGGTCAGATGACCAAGATATTGGCGAATACCACATATGATCGAGAAAATAGTACCTATAATCACATGAAAACCATGAAAGCCAGTTGCTAAGAAAAAGGTAGAACCATAAATACTATCCGAAATAGTGAGTTGTATTTAAAATTGAGTTACATTATAAAAGTGTTAATGTATTAATTATATATGTAGGAAGAATCTGAAATTAAATATCTCATAAATGATGAATTTTTTTTTTGTTATTTTAAAAAATTCCTTTACATTAATGAAGCTTCACAAAAATTTAAAGTACATAATTTTTTATTTTTGTTAGTTTCATTTTGTAAGGTGAATCTGACCAATTTAAATACTTAAGATGTAATTATTCATTTTCACCATTTTTTTTTAAAGGAGATTAGCGAAAGAAATATGTAAGAAGAAGGACTAAACTGGCAAAAAGAAGAAGAAAAGTTTTCCAATAAAGAATTGAATAAGGAATGAGACCATTAAATGCTTTGATAGGTGGGATTCAAAGAGTCCACTTTGTCAAAATACTCTCTCTATCCAACAATAGTTGTCCACTGCACTATTTTGGGATGTTCAACAATACTTGTCCATTTTATGAAATCGATAAATAATTTTACTCTTAGTTCCTCATTTACCCTTATCATTAATTATAATCATTTCACTATTATATTTTTCTAGATATTGTATTTATTATTTTCAAAGGGTAATATGATAAAATTATTCTTCTATTTATAATTTCTTAAGAAGCGTGCAAAGTCAATAGTGGACAAGTATTATTGGATAGAGGGAATAATAAATGCCTCAACTTTGATAGAGAAAATTTTAGTAAGGAATTTTTTCCGGGAACAACAATGACTTAACTTTGTTAAATTTGAGCTAAATAATTGTGGCAATTTAATAGCTCTCTTAAATAATTTATACAATATTTTTTTCGTTTAAAATAAGTGTTATTTTGACAAAAATTGAGTCCATTAAGAAATTAATAAATGTAATGTGTAGTTTATTAAACTATCCCTATTTAATAAATGTTTCTTAAAAATTGAACATTATTAAGAAGATGAAGTAAAAAAATATAGTTAGAAAAACATCTATTAATTTTTCTGTAGTTTACTAAACTCATGTTCCATATTAAGTGAATTTTTAAGGTTTTTTCTATTGTTCAAACTAATTGAATTGTTCAAAATTCAAAATGAATGTTTGAAATTATTTCCATATTTGCTCTTTCCTTTAATGAAGTTTTATATTTTTTAGGAGATAAATTGCACTATTTACAAAGTTATATTTATGATTTCACAAAGGGAAATAGTGGAAAATATGATTTAAATTATGTTCTTCAATACTTTTCGTAGTAAGTATGCATTGCCTCACAAATTCACTTAATATGGAATAGAAGGAGTAACTTTTATTTTGGGACAATTCTTTTTAGTTGCTAAAATAATTTACACTTGTTTTAAGACGAAGGAAGTAACATAGTCCAAAATGTACTCGATCATGTAGGGAGACAATGAACAGGAATAGAAGCAACATGCAAACCTAAAAGAAGAAGTGAGAAAGATGCTAGTGAAGGCTCCTTCAAAATTTTTACAAAAACCTGAATTGATCAACACAATCCAACGTCTTGGAGTTGATTATCATTTTGAACATGAGATCCAGGAATCATTGAGTTATCTCGATGAAGGTTATGAAGAATGGATTGGTGAAGTTTATAATGCTGATAACCTTATTGCTCTAAGCTTTCGATTACTTAGGGTACAAGGTTACTATATCTCGTGTGATAAGTATCCTTCATCATATTTTAATTGAATTGAATTAGATCATGAAAAGTATTGTTAAAATACTTTTAGAAAGACTTTATTATATGTTATATATAATATATATGGTAGAAGAAAAACAATAGAGAAATTAAAGTTTGAGGCGTGAAAGATCGCTATCTTTCAAAGAGTTATTGTATGTATATACTTTAAGGGGTGACAAGCAATTCTCTATCAAGATAAAACAAAACCTGAAACATATATGTAATTGAATACGCTACTTCTGGAAATGCTTCATATTTATAGAATTTGATAGGGAGACTTTTCATGAAGAGTAGCTTTTTTTCTAAAAAGACGCAACTTTTTGTTGCTCCCTTTCTGAACAGACAAAACTTTTTATTTAATTAAAATTTAATTAAAGATCCGACCCGGCCATTTAGATATACATAATTAAATATATAAGTAGACTTACTTAAGTAAATAGACTAAATGGGCTAGGCCTTAAATAGACCTAAAAGATGGCTTGTCCCATGTGAGAACTTTCTCTTTATATTACAACTATCCTAACAATATATAGTTATAAAAAATTTATTATATATTTGAATAAATTATAAGAAAACATGGTAGGAGTTGGACGGATTGAGATACGATTCTATTTTGCCTATCTTGACTCAATCCATCTCAGTCTAAATAACCTTTTCAACTAGCTTAACCTATTTTGAGCCATCCAAATTCAACTTATTAAAGGCAAAATCTATTGTTCCGAAGGAATTTCCCACTCTAAATGAAGCAATCAAGAATACAGTAACACCATGGAATGAAGTGAGAGGGAAATCAACTGGTAAGGTACAAACTCCAATAATTGCCAATTTAAGGAACATCACCACTGGTAATGGATTACTAAACTTGCCATCGGCAACACTATATGGGGAAACTAGCTATGGAGAGGGGGTGGTGCACAGATACCCATAAATCTTGCCCAATGAAGATAGTGTTTTGGAATATTAGAGGACTGAATAAAGTTTATAAGCAAAAGGAGTTAAAAGAATATTTGTTTAAACATAATGTTGGTTTGATAGCAGTGGTAGAACATAAAGTAACAATACAACACATAAATAAAATAATTCGAATGGTGGCCAGTAACTGGCAGTGATGTGCCAATTATAATGCAGCAGGGAGGGGTAGAGTGTTGATCTTATGGGATCCTACTTGTATCAGCTTCATCTTGTTTCAGACCCATGATCACTTCATCCATGGAAGAATAAATATTTTGAGACTGAGCATGGAATTTGATTTCATAGCAGTTCATGGGCTACGTAATATACAACATAGAGTATAATTATGGAAAGAATTGACTCATATAGCACATAATACCCCCATTTACCTTGGGTAGCAAGATGAAAGACAGAAATTGATGAGTAAAGCGTGTATTTGCTCACCCGCATGACTTATATTTATAATACAAAATAATCACAATTACAATCCTATTACAACTACAATACATAGAGATAAACTCTAACACAAACTCTAACACCCTCCCTCAAGGGAAGAGTGAACGTGAAGATTGGCAGTTAAATCACGAAAACGTGAAGAGGCCAATACTTTGGTAAACAAATCAGCAAGTTGCTCAGATGTATGGACATGAGAAACCACTAAATCACCATGACTAATCTTTTCACGAACAAAATGATAGTCCAGAGCAACATGTTTTGAACGGAAGTGAAAAACTGGATTGTGAGCTAGATAAGGGGATCCAATATTGTCACATTTGGCAGATACAGGAGAAGTAAGAAAAACACCAAGATCCCGAAGAATATATTGGAGCCAAGTAGCTTCAACAGTGGCAACAGCAAGACCTCGGTACTCTGCTTCGGTACTTGAGCGTGCAACAGTAGGTTGTTTCTTAGCAGACCAAGAGATAAGATTAGAGCCAAGAAAAATACAAAACCCAGTTGTTGATCGTCTAGTGGCTGAATAACCAGCCCAATCAGAGTCAGAGAAAACAGTAAGCGACAAGGAAGAGTTCTTATACAACTGTAAGCCCCAATCAATTGTGCCAGCGAGATATCGAAAAATGCATTTTACTGCTTGAAGATGCAATTGTCGCGGCTGGTGAAGAAACTGAAAAGCACAAATATTGTAGACTCCCAACCATTTGACGATAAATAGAAGGATCGTCAAGCAAAGGAGAAGAAGTAGAATTCCAATCCAACTTACTGTGAAGCGGAGTTAGCACAGGTTTACACTTCTCTAGTTTGAAGCGATGAAGGAGTGAAGTAGTATAACGATGTTGAAGTAACAGAAGTCCCAAAGAGTTGCATTTCAATTCAATTCCAAGGAAGTACTGAAGCTGCCCCAAGTCCTTCATTGAGAATTCGAAACTCATTGAAGAGATGAACTCGGATACTGAGGACTTTGAAGAGCCAAAAATTGCTATATCATCAACATAGATTAAAAGAATAATGCAATCAGCCCCCGAGTGAAAAATGAACATGCTTTGATCAGAAACACATTGCTTAAATCCTAGATCAAGAAGGAAACAAGCAAGACGATGGAACCAAGCCCTTGGAGATTGTCTAAGACCATAAAGAGCACGCTGCAACTTACTTAGATAATTGGGATAATCTGGATGTTCAAAGCCCTTAGGTTGACGCATATAAACAGTCTCAGATAACTCACCATGCAAGAACGCATTCGGCACATCAAGTTGGTGCATATACCAATTTTTTTGAAGAGCCAAAGATAAGACCAAACGCAATGTGCTAGGCTTAACGACAGGAGAAAAAGTCTCAAAATAGTCCACCCCAGACTGCTGCGAAAAACCTTGAGCCACTAAACGAGCTTTAAATCTTTCAACAGAACCATTTGCACAAAATTTGATCCGAAACACCCCTTTGTTGCCAACAATATTTGCATTTGGAGAAGGCGGCACCAAGGTCCAAGTTTTGTTTTGGACAAGAGCGTCAAATTCAGAACTCATTGCTTGCATCTAGCGAGAGTCTTTACAAGCTTGAGAAAAGAAAGTAGGTTCGGGTAAAATGGAACATGTGGAAGCTGTTAAGGAAGGGAGGACGCGAGGCTTGAGCGATCCTGTTTTAGAACGAGTGACCATATGATGAGTTTGAGGATTTATGATGGGTGATTGTAAGGGAGATGGGTGAAGATTATTAGATAGAGAAAGGGTCTGCGTGGAAGGGGCAAGGGATAAAATATCTCGTTCAAGAGGAGCAGCAGAGGAGGGATCCGAAGTGGAGATTACAGGTACTTGGATGGGAGTAACGCTACTAGTTGAAGGAAGAGAATTGGTAGAGATATTCCCCTGATAGAAAAGAGTTTGGAGACTCCTATTTTGAGGAGGAGGCTGCGAAATAGAAGGAGTTTGAGTACTCCTATTTGAAATGTGATTCTAAGTAGGTAAAATCGGACTACTACTTCTTTTTGAAGGTCCTCCAAAATGAGTGATATGAACGGGAGAGGTAAAAGATTGAGAATTATCAAAAATAGGTGGGAATTAGGTAGAATTGGGTGAAGAAGTTGGCGGAAGAGTAGGAAACATACTCTTAAACAGGAAAGAGTTCTCAACAAAATGAACATGCGGAGAGATGAGAATTCTATTGGAGCAAGGATCCAAACATTTAAATCCTTTATGTTTATCTGATGAACCAAGAAACAAACATGGTTTAGATCGAGGGTGGAACTTAGAGCACTTATTAAATGCCACAAAGGGATAGCATAGACACCCAAACACACGGATTGAATTGTAATCAGGGATATGGCCATAAAGTAGTTCAAACGGAGATTTATAATGCAACACTGGAAGAGGAGTTACATTAATAAGAAAGACAACATATAAACAAGCATCACCCCAATATTTAAAAGACATAGCTTGAAAAATAAGACAACGAAGAACATTAGCAATATGTCTATCTTTTCTTTCAGCCCTACCATTTTGAGCAGAGGTGTGAGGACAAGAAAAACGATGGATGATGCCATTTTGCTGGAAAAAGGATTTAAAATTTTTGTTAGCATATTCTCCGCCCCCATCAGATTGAAAATAGGAAATAGAGGTGTGAAAAATATTTTTAACCATTGCATGAAACTCTTTGAATCTTTCGAAGGATTTAGATTTTTCACGCATCAAATAAATCCAAGAGAATTTAGTGTAATCATCAAGAAATAAAATATTATAACGATAGCCAGAAATCGAGGCAACAGGAGCATGCCAAACATCCGAATGAACTAAACCAAAAGGAGAATTTGTTTTTCTACTAGATAAAGAGAACGACATTCTAGTTTGTTTGCGTAAATGACAAACATTACAAGAATTATTGCAAAAGGAAGAAGTAATACTAATCAATTTTCTAGCAACTAAAGAACGCAAAGATTCGTGACCAGGATGTCCCAAACGTTGATGCTAAGTAGAAGCAGACATGACAATAGCAAAGAGACAAAAGTTAGAGGATCTGGATGGAACGATGCGGATGGGATAAAGAGATCCAGTATTGTTACAACGGAACAATGTTGTATGGTTCTTCTTGTCCTTAACAAAAAAATCAGAATCAGTAAATTGAATGAAACAATTATTATCGGCACATAAACGTTGAATAGAAAGTATTTTTTTAGCAAGGGAAGGAACATATAAAACATTCTTTAGAACAAGAGGTTTAGAGGTTGTAGGAAGAATAGAGGAACCAATAGATTTAATGGAGAGAAGAGTACCATCACCAACCATGACCTGAGAAGAACCAGAGTATGGAGCATGAGAAGTAAGGGTAGAAGGATTATTTGTCATGTGGGCCGATGCTCCAGAGTCCGGATACCAAACTGTTGGGTGAACATCCTCCAAATTCATAGCAGCAAATGATTGAGGAGTATTGTTAGCTACAAAGGAGTGATTGAACCTGTTTCTACACTCCAAGGCTGTGTGGTTATAGTGAAAACATATTTGGCACTATTTAGCCAGAATAAATAGGGGTCTTCCCAAAATACCATTAGCGGGTGAAGGATGTCGAATATTGTTTTGAAAATTAGACCATGAAGAGTTATTGTATCCTCGACCCCTACCATATTGTCCTTTGTTATTCCTGCCACGACCTCGTCCATGTGAGTTTTCTTTTGCAGGTTGATGTCCATGAGGAGATGGTGTAGTAGAATTGGTTTGCCCATGAGTTGTCACAACCAAGGCAGAATTAGGATTTGATTCTTCTGAAGAAATTGTACTAATGTGGGCTTCTTCTGTGAGGAGGAGTGGTCGTAATGCAATAAAAGTAGGAAGCGAGCCAGTGGCATTTAAACCAGACACAAAAGTATGATAAGATTAAGGTAGACCTTGCAAAGCCTGAGAGACTAAATCGTCATCCGTCAAAGGCTTGCCAATCGCCCTTAGAGAGCAGGAAATCGAGTGAAGTTGTTGAAGATAATCCTCCATAGAAAGAGAACCTTTCTTGAAATTTTGAAATTTCGACTTAAGCTGAATGGATGAGGAAGACACTTGATCCAAATATAGCGAGGCTAAAGTGTCCCAAGCTTCTTTAGATGTCTCACAAGAATAGTTCAAAAGTGTATCAAGAACTGCCGTCGAATGTGTTGCATTAATCCAACTCAATGCAATAGTATCACACTGAATCCATAATTTATATTCTTCATGAATTGTCGATGGACACAATATTTTTCCCTCTACAACGGATAACAGATTATGATATTTCAGAACTGTGACATAAACCTTCTTCCAAGTAAGGTAATTGACATATGTTAATTCAATAGGGACAAAACCTTTGATATTACAAATTGTTGGAGGGGGAACTGGAAGACCAAGGGAAGATTGATTCAAGGTTTGTTGAGTAGAAGAGGAGGAGGATGTTTCTGGGGCCATTGAAAAAGGAGAGAGGAATAATCGTATATGGCTCTTGATACCAAGATGAAAGACAGAAATTGATGAGTAAAGCGTGTATTTGCTCACCCGCATGACTTATATTTATAATACAGAATAATCACAATTACAATCCTATGACAACTACAATACGTAGAGATAAACTCTAACACAAACTCTAACAGCAATGGGGGATTTCAATGTTATGAATCGTGGTAAAGAATTCACTAAATTCATGAAAAGTTGTAACATGACTCAGCTAAGATCAATAGGGAGGGATTTCACATGGATTAATAGTCACGTTTTTAGCAAACTTGACAGAGCAGTGATTAGTGCAGATTGGATGCAACAACACCCCTATTTGGAGGCTATAGTAATGGACTAAGGGGCTTTAGACCACTCCCCTATCGCAATCACTCTTGAGGAGGATATGCATAGTGGTAGGACGCATTTAAAGTTCTTTAATGCACTAAGCATGCAAAATTTCTCAAGATAGTGAAACAAGCATGGTAGGGTCAAATGCCTAGTCACCCTGTGAAAGTTGTCTGGGAGAAAGCTAAGATTGTAAAGAAAAAACTAATGATGCTAAATACACATTATTTAACCAGGGTTGACATGAAACTCAAGGTACTAAGAAAGGATCTGATTAACTTACAAGGTCAGATGAGAGATGCTACACAAGCTTAGCAATTATTCGATAAAAAAAGAATTTGAAAAAGAAATTGGAGAAGTAGAGCTTAACTGAAGAGAGTATCATAAAGCAGAAATCTAGAACTCAGTGGCTGAAACTAGGAGATGCAAACACCAAGTACTTCTATGCTTGTGTAAAAGAGAAGCAAGCTCAGAACAAAATAAGATCACTAATGGCTATAGAGGGTATGATGTTACATACAGATAAACAAGTGGAGAATGAAATATTAGGGTTTTACAAATCCTTGTTGGGCATTATTGAAACTGAATTACCGGCTATTAACCCAGTGTTATGGCCACTGGAAGAAGGCTTATCAGGACACAACAACTGATTCTTATACAACCAGTTACACAAATTGAAGTCTAGTAGGCTATGCAAGGTATTGATGGAAACAAAGCACCAGCCTTTGATGGTACGAATGCGTACTTCTACACTAAGAGCTGGGAGATCATAGGCCAGGATGTAACAAAGGCTGTCATTATTTTTTTTGAAACTCGGAGCATGTACAAGCCTATCAATTGCACTAGTGTGACATTGATCCCCAAAGTGAAGACTCCTTCTACAATTAAAGAGTTTTGGCCACCCATTTCTTGTTGCACAATTCTCTATAAAATCATCTCTAGGATTATACTAATAGAATACAGTCAGTCATGCCATCAATTGTTGATCCTAGGCAAACTACATTCGTCCCTAGTAAATTGATATCAGATAACATCCTACTAAGTTAAGAGATGGTAAAATGCCATAGTAGGAAGAATATCTCCCTTAGACGCATATTGAAGATAGACTTACAGAAAGCCTATGATTCTGTAGAGTGGAGCTTTATTGAGAAACTACTAAGAAGTTTGTTGTTTCTAGATTGTTTTATCAAATGGATAATGAATTCCCCTAGTAGTGTCTCTTATTTCGTAAACATAAATAAGTTTCCTTCTAAACCATTTGAGGCAAAGAAAAGACTAAGACAGGGAGACCCCGTGTCTCCTTATCTATTTGCAATTGATATGGAGTATCTCACAAAATTACTAATCAAACTTAGTAAGAAGGAGGAGTTTAAATATCATCCCAAATATACAAAAATGAAAATAATCTAGTTGGGGTTTGCTGATGATCTATTGCTATTCTGCATAGGGGATCTTCTCTCAGTCACTCACTTGGTTCAGTGTTTTTAGTTGTTCTCTAAGGCTTCTTGACTAAATACAAATTCTAATAAAAGCTCTATTTACTTTAGGGGTGTCAACTATGAGGTTCAAGAGCAGATTCTCAACTACATAGGATTTGTTAAAGGTTGTATGCCATTCAGATATCTAGGTGTACCACTAAGCACCAAAAGAGTTTCGATAAGCCAATGCCAACCACTCATACAAAAAATTATGGACAGAGTCACTTCATGGATAGACAAGTATCTATCATATGCAGGGAGGGTACAACTCATCAAGAGTGTGTTATTCTCAATTTAAACTTTCTGGTCTCAAGTGTTTATTCTACCAAAAAAAAGTTGTCTCAGCATTGGAAGCTATATGTCTGAAGTTCTTATGGACAGGTTCTACTGGAGTGTCCAAGAAAGCTCTCATAGACCCCAGGAGAGGTTATGTATGCCTCTTACTGCTTAGGGCCTCAATTTCATCTCCATATTAACCTGGAACAGGCAACAGTTGCAAAATTGTTATGGAATATATGCAAAAAAGAATACTATATGGATCCAATGGGTACATAATTACTATATCAAGGATGGTTCAGCTTGGGACACTCTACCTGCTCAAGCCTCTTTGGTGCTGCTGAAGCTTCTTAACACAAGGAAGCAATTTAATAAGGTAATTGGCATCAGTTTTGAAGAGATTCAGAATATGGATCATTACTCTATAAGGGATATGCATAAAAGTCTTAGTGGAATGTATCCTAAGGTATATTTGAAAAGACTAGTATGTAATAACTATGCAGCAGGAAAATGGATTTTCATAATGAGAGTTGTCATTCTAGGGATACTTTACACTAAAGAAACACTCCGCCAGTGGGACATGTATGTGAATCCAACATGTTGCCTGTGTAGTGGCCAGGATGAAACCCATGATCACCTATTTTTCGCATGCCCTTTCTCATAAGTTGTGTGGAGGAAAATGCTGCACTGGCAAGGAATCATAAAAAGTACAGGCAGTTGTCTAGATGAAATAAACTGGATGGTGACAAACGCAAGGGGCAATTCTGCATCAGCTCACATTAAGAGAATGGTGTTAGCAGAGTGCATTTACCACATATGGTAGGAAATGACTAGAAGGATATTCCAATAGAAGAGCTTAAGTCCCATAAATATTGTTAGACTGATCATACATGAGGTGTTTCATAGGGAAAGAATGAGGACAAAGCTAGGGGGAAATTGGAGCAGCTGAATCATTATCCCCTAAAGTCTAGATATATTTCAATTGATGCAATGTTGGCTGCTAAGCTGTGTAATAGACTTAACTTTTATGTGTTGTAACTACTTACTTTGGTAATAAAATGTGATAGTTACCAAAAAAAAAACTTGCTCGTTTGACACTCATAGAAGAAATCTCATATCACTTAGATCTATAAAAGTTATGTTTTTATTATATGTAAATACTATTCAAAAATAATATGTATGTCTACAATGAATCAGATGCTTTTAGGACGTTTACTAATGAGCAAGGAAATTACAAGGAAGCCTTGGTTAGTGATGTGCAAGAAATATTGAGCTTGTATGAGGCAGCACAATTTAGAGCACATGATGAAAAAATTATGGATGAAGCAGTGAATTTCACAACCACCCAATTGAAACTAATTTTGCCTAAATTGAATAATTCTCTTGCACAACAAGTCAGTAGTGCATTGAAGTTTTCAATCAGAGATGTTATAGTGAGGCTAGAAACATGGAAAAACATATCAATTTACAAAGAAGATGAATCATGCAATCAAGTGTTACTAAACTTTGCTACTACTTTTTTTTCTAACCGACTCAATCAAAATATCTGTGAAAATAACTACTGAATATTTTTCAATGGAAAAATTCAATAAAAAATTGTAATTTTTTAATAGTGACATATCACCTTAAAATACTGAACTTTAGTTTTCAAGTGAAATTTATTTCGAAACACAATTTTAACTTCCAAACATCTACTCCATTAAATCAATTTCCACCAAATATTATCCAAACGTCTACTAAATCAACACATAATTTGTTGGTCAAATTTGACATTTTAGATGGTGGAAGGAATTGGAAATTATGAAGTTAGTACCTTATGCAAGAGACAGAGTGGTTGACTTATATTTCTGGTGTTTAGGCATATACTTTGAGCCCTAATATAGCTTTTCCACAAAAATATTTACAAAAGTTTTATGCTTTTGTTAAATTATGGATGATACTTATGATACCTATGGGACACTAGATGAGCATACTCTCCTCATGGAGGCAGTTGAAAGGTAATTGTTTTGATCATATTGATAACTATTTGTCACTTTTATTTTATTTTCTTCGACAATGATATAACCTTAAATGAAGAAGTGAAACTGAAGAAAAATTATTGACCATTTTCATTTATGTAGGTGGAATACTGATGCTTCAGAACAGTTACCACCATATATAAAGATTACTTACCATGCTCTTCTAGATGTTTACAATGAAATAAAGAAAGAGTTGACAAATGAAAATAATTCATTTCTAGTCAACTATTCCATAAATGAGGTAATAAAATTGAGAACAATTACTTAAGTAGTGATCAACCACAACCACTAAAAATAACATAGGTCATATCTTTATGTAAAAAACTTAATTAAAATACTTGAGTCCATAGAATTTACTGTGTAGCTTTAAGGAATTTAATTCCTTCACTATATTTCAGCTTTTGGATTACTTCCTCCCAAGATAAAGTAGATATACCCGTTGTTGGAGTAGTGATACCTCAAACACCAACTATTTCACCCAATTTGAAGAGGGAACAAATCACACAAAGACTCAATATTTGTGTTTAAGAAAATATGGAGAAAATTGATTGGTTAAAATGAAACTTATTCTCTGAATTTATAGCCAATAAAAAGTAGTGTTAACATATGTATTGTGCCTTATCGAAATAGTCACAATTCATTCAATGTGAAAATGTGCTATTCAAATTGCATCCTTTCTCTGGATGCCTTTTCAAAAAACACTTCATTTTTGTTGGTTATATGATCTTTCGGATGAAAAAACTATTGAGAGCTTACTTTCAAGAAACAAAATGGTATCATGGGAAAATTGTGCGAAGGGTGGAACAATATGTGAAGAATGGAGCGCTAATCATCACTTATCATTTGCTTGCAACTACTTTTTTGTTAGACATGGAAAATGTAGCAACTAGGGATGCATTTGATTGGATAGCAACTGAATCTCCAATAGTGGTTGCTTCTGAAATAATTTCAAGATTTCTCAATGATATTGTATCACATGAGGTATTGTCACGACCCAATCTCTCGACTCATGATGGTGCCTACCACCCCACCAGTAGGCCAGCCAAAACCCTATCCCGAAACTGAACAGTAATGGAACTCAGGGTGGAAACTACCCACAACTAAGCGGAAGCATAAAATAAGAGCACACAAGAGAGGCGAAAACGAAACAAAACTATAAATACAAAACACCTCCCAGAACCTAGAAGTCACAAGTACAGAACTACTAACTAGAGTACAAGTCCCAAAAGTGGACCATAGAAACAAACTGTCTCGGAAGAAAAAGACAAGTCAAAATATAAATACAGAAGGAGACAGGTAATACCAGAATGCCATGTGCTTACCCTCGTCTCCTGACAGACAGTTGCAGGCTAAAACTCAACGCTGAGAATTGGTGCTCAGACCTGCATCACGAAAACAGATGCAGAGTGTAGCATGAGTAACAACAACAGGTACCCAGTAGGCATCATAGGCCGACTGAGCAAGAAAGGTAAAAACAGACAGACAAGATAGAATCAACACGACAGAGGTCATGCGAAAGCGAAACAAAGCACACAAGCACACCGAAAGCAAAGCTAAGTACAACTAATCTAAACCTAACTGGACCCCCATAAGCCCAGAAGGTACACTCGTGCACAAGTTTAAATAAAACTCGAACGGACCCCCATAAGCCCGACGGTACAAATAGAATCTACGCAACGAAAACAAGGGAACCCAACTCCAACAACCTTCACACCCATGGGACTTGAACCCAATAAAGATAACACTTGGGCCTTGCCCAATCATCAGTCTCGAGCTGGGAATAATAGATTTTAACCGTGTAACATCAGCTTGGATTGGAAATAACAGACTCTAACCGTGGAACATCAGCCTCGAGTTGGAAATATAACGGACTCTAATCATGTAACATCAGCCTCAGACTGGAAATAATAGACTCTAACCGTGGAACACCAGCCTCGGGCTAGAAATGACGGACTCTAATCGTGGAACATCAGCTTCGGGCTGGAAATAACAGACTCTAACCGTGGAACATCGGCCTCGGGCTAGAAATGACAGACTTTAACCGTGAATAATAGATCCTGGGACTCGAACCCAAAC
This sequence comes from Solanum appendiculatum, assembly GCA_018342035.1. Lineage (NCBI taxonomy): Eukaryota > Viridiplantae > Streptophyta > Magnoliopsida > Solanales > Solanaceae > Solanum > Solanum appendiculatum. The sequence continues at coordinate 788,795 of JAGDQO010001249.1, forward strand.
CATGAGTCTCAAGTTTGAAATAATAGACTCTAACCATGTAACGTCAGCCTCGGCCTGGAGCTAACACCCCTCGCTCAACGGTCTCGAGCTGGAAATACCGAACTCTAGCCGAGTAACGTCAGCTACGGACTAGGGCTAGCAGCCTACGCTCAACAGCCTCGCGCTGGCAATACCGGACTCTAGCCGGGTAACGTTTGTGGACTTGAGCTAGAAGCCTACACTCAACAGTCTCACGCTGGAAATACCGGAACCACCCGTGTAACGTTAGCTACGGGCTGGAGCTAGCTGCCCCAAACCGAATAAGCAACCACCAACAAACTCAACACAAGGCTAGACACTGCGGAACGCCGCCCCTACAAAGATATCAACCGAAGGCACCCAGCCTATCACAACCCAACCGTCAATCGACGCTGTAACTAAATCTTCTGCCAGTACCTTAGAATCACAGAGATAGAAAGAGAAAGAATAGAAAATCTGAAAAGCCACGAAAACACCGGAACTAAGGCCCATACAATCAGACCCACACCTGCTATGTCAGTCCACAAAGATCTAATCATCCGAATCGATGTCGGATACATACTCAAGTCAATCAGGTGCATTGGACTAAGGCAACACTATCCTAACCTATTTTAAGGTCGAAACATAAAACACTGCAATCATCAAACACCAGCAAATACCTCGAACCCACGCATGCAACAACAGATAACCATCCAATTGGTAACCCACAACAAAACATCAACAACCCAATCAACCATCCGCCCTAAAACAATATGCTAACCCCGAACAGTCCAGAAATCATCTCTAAACGAAGAAAATAAGAGAAGAAGAACAAAAGTACTAACTACCCAACCCAGATTCACACAAGTCGACAAGTAATCGCACATTCAAGCTCAATCTAGGAAGAGGGGAAGTTGTAACCTACCAGAAGGCCGATCACGCGCGCTCCAAGTCACTTTGCCTGAGCTTTTCCCTTTCGAACGGCCTCAGACTGCGGTTACGCTATCAAAAATAGAGTACAGCGTCAAAATAGTTGTTTAGACACTAAAATCATCAAAATCGAAGACATATCATTTTCGGAGTCAAAATCGGGAAACGTGGGACCCGCTCTGGATTTTAAAAATTGACTCTGTGAAGAGGTCCCAAACCCTTCCTCAAACTTGTATTCTAAAACGAAATATCCATCGAGGCTCGGATCAGCTCCAAACAGCCAACAACAAGAAAATGCAAAACTTTACAAAATAGGCCTAGGATAGCAACTTACGCCTCGAATTTACGGATATCGAGGTACACCCAACACAATCAGACCACGAACCCACAAAGCCAACCAGTTTTCGAGCACTTGGGACTTAGAATCGCTGAAAACCGATAAAAGATGAGGGAGGTATGAATTTCCAAAGTTTTCCTCCAAATGAGCTCGACCTCACCTTTATAAGCACTACCACCCGCTGACCTCCGCGAACGCGGCCAAGGCCGCGCGTACGCAGAGGGGAAACAACCTCTACTCCACGAACGCGGAGAGAAAATTGTCACTACTCCGCGAACGCGGTCCTAGTCCCGTGAACACGGAGGAAAAACAAGCAGAGCTCCGCGAATGCGGCCACAGGCCCACGAACGCGGAGAAGAAGGTCTCCCAACGTCACAGACCTCCGTGAACGCAGACCAACTCCCGCGAACGCGGAGCACAAGACCCCAAACCTCTGTGAATGCAGAGTAGACACCCTTACACCTCCGTGAACGCAGAGCCTATCCCGTGAACGCGGAGAGATGGAGTGTCTACAGACACCACCTGCACCAGCTGAGTTTTGGACAATTCCAAAACTCTGACGGGGTGCCCAGAATTCATTCGGGACCTCGTGCACACAAACGAAATATGCTACCCCCTCAAATTCGACATTTCAGACTCCGTGGTGCAGTCGAAATTCCCATACATGGAAAGTGGGTCCCACACCCAATGGGCCATTTTAGCAAAATTCTACCGAAGGCCTCAGAATTTGATCGGAAGCTCCCGGGAGTTCTCGAAGGGTCATTCTAGACCAAACTAGGCATTTCAAAACTAGCCGCACTGTTGAAATTCTCATCCGAGCGCATTTACCAAGAATGTTGACCAAAGTCAACTTTAAACTAAATTTCGAAGGCTAAAGAGCTAACTGGCCCCAGAATCATACCAGAAACCCCGAGACTTAGGCCAACCATTCTTTTAGCCTAATTTCACCACTTCGGAGCTGATGGAACTGTCAGAATTCCCATCTGAGGTAGTTTACCTGAAGTTATGACCGAAATTAACTTTTCAAGGTTCAAAAGCTCCAGAACAGGAAAATAGGCATAAAACCCAAGCGAACGACCAGGCGACCAAACCTACAGTGCCAGCTAGTCAGAAATGACTTGGGGTCGCTACAGGAAAGCTCTAAATGATAGAAAAGAGGCAAAAACACGCAAATGACCTGAAGGGTCATTACAACATCCACTACTAAAAGGACTTTCGTCCTCGAAACTAAGGGTGAAGAAGTACCTGAGGGCCCAAATAAGCTAGGGAACTGCTATCACATCTCCCGCTCAGCCTCCTAGGTAGCCACCTCGATTGGACGGTGCCTCCAACGGACCTTAACTATAGGAATGACTCTCGACCTCAGTTGCATTATATCTCTTGCCAAAATAGGAACTGGCTCCTCAATATAGGTCAGGCGATCATCCAAGTCAATGGCATCATACTGGAGTACATGGGACTCATCTGGAATATACCGGTGCAACATCAAAACATGGAAAACTGGATGAATAGCTGAGAATGCTGGAGGTAAAGCTATCTCATAGGCCACCTCACCAACTGCCCTCAAAATCTCAAAAGGCCCAATATACTTGGGGCTAAGCTTGCCCCGCCTCCCGAATCTCATCGCGCCCTTCATGGGCGATACTCAGAGGAATACTCTGTCTCCCACAGCAAACCTCAACGCTCGACGCCTGCGATCTGCATAGCTCCGTTGTCTACTCTGAGCCGTTCTAAGCCTATCCTGAATTAACCTCACATGCTCCAAGGTCTCCTGAAATAGATCTGTACCTCTCGTCCTAGGCTCTGTAGACTCAAACCAACCAACTGGAGTGCGACAACGCCTACCATATAAGGCCTCAAACGGGGCCATCTGAATGCTGGAATGGTAGCTTTTGTTATACGCAAACTCCGCCAAATGTAAGAACTAGTCCCACTGGCCGCTAAAATCCATAACACAGGCTCGTAGCATATCCTCAAGAACCTAACTAGTACACTTTGACTGGCCATCGGTCTGCACGTGAAAAGTTGTACTAAGATCAACACGGGTGCCCAACTCCTCCTGAAGTACTCTCAAAAAGCTGGAAGTGAATTATGAACCCCGGTCTGAAATGATAGAAATAGGCACGCCATGTAGATAAACTATCTCCCAAATGTAGATACAAGCTAACCTCACAGCACATAAGGAAGAATGAACTGGGAGGAAGTGTGCTAACTTGGTTAATCGATCCACAATGAGTCAAATGCTGTCAACACCTCTAGAAGTCCGTGGCAACCCCACAACAAAGTCCATGGTGATGAGCTCCCACTTCCACTCAGGAATGGGTAACCTCTGCAACTCTCCTCCAATCCTCAAATGCTATGCCTTCACCTGCTGGCAACACAAGCAACGGGACACATAGTCTGAGATGTCCCTCCTCATTGCGCTCCACCAGTAGTGCTGCCTCAAATCACGATACATCTTAGCTGTGCCCGAATGGATAGAATATCTGGAATCATGGGCCTCACTAAGGATCAGCTGGATCGAATCACCAACTTTAGGAACACACAAACGGTTAGCAAACCTCAAAACCCCATCTGAATCTAGGGTAGACTATTCTGCATCACCTGCCAAAACCCTGCCTCTGAGTGCCACTAACGCCTTATCCTCAAACTGACGTCTACAGATCTGATCAAGTAGAGATGACTGAACCCCCACATAAGCTAACCCTCGAATGGAATCTGAAACATCAAGCCTGATCATCTGATTGGCTAAAGACTGAATGTCCATAGCCAAAGGTCGCTGTGATACAGAAAGAAAGGCTAGACTACCCATACTTCCTGCCCTCTGAGTCAAGGCGTCTGCTACTACATTCACCTTGCCTAGGTGGTAGAGAATAGAGAGATCATAGTCCTTCAGGAGCTTAATCCAACGGCGCTGCCTCGAATTAAGATCCCTCTGGCTCATAATGTACTGAAGTCTCCGGTGATCGATATTGATCTCACAATGAACTCCATAAAGGTAATGCCTCCAGATCTTAAGCGTAAAAACTACCGTTGCCAACTCCAGATCATGAGTGGGGTAGTTGTGCTCATGCAGCTTAAGATGCCTCGACGTATAAGCAATAACCTGGCCCTGGTGCAATAGAACACAACCCAAACCAACGTCGGATGTGTCACAATAAACCGTGAAGCCCTCACCCTTAACTGGAAGAGTCAATATAGGAGCAGTGGTAAGAACTCCTTACGTCTCAGAAAGCTCCTCTCACACTCTTCCGAACACACAAAGGGAACATCCCGGCGATTCAACCGAGTCAGATGTACTGCTATAGTAGAGAATCCTTCGACAAAGTGCCTGTAATACCCAGCCAATCCGATGAAGCTCCGAACCTCAGTCACAGAAGTGGGCCTAGCCCAATCACGGATAAGCTCAATCTTCGACGGATCCACCATAATGCCTTCCTCGGACACCACGTGCCCCAAGAATGCTAAAGACTCAAGCCAGAACTCGCACTTGGAGAACTTGGCAGAACTTGGCATAATGCCAAGGATCTCTCAAAGTCTAGAGCACTATCCTCAGATGTTGCTCATGCTCACCATGGCTCCGCGAGTATACCAAGATATCATCAATGAAAACTATGACGAAGGAGTCTAGATACGGCCTGAATACACGAGTCATCAAGTCTATGAAAGCGGCAGGGGCATTAGTCAACCCATAATACATCACTAGGAACTCATAGTGGCCGTAACGAGTCCTAAATGTTGTCTTAGGGATGTCCGTTGCTCTAACCCTCAACTGATGGTAGCCAGATCTCAAGTTAATTTTCGAAAATATTGCGGCACCCTGAAGCTGGTCGAACAAATCATCAATACGAGGCATGGGGTAACGATTTCTTAACATCACCTTATTCAGCTGCCTATATTCAATACACATCCGCATGGTGCCATTCTTCTTCTTCAAAAACAGGACTGGGGCACCCCAAGGAGATACACTACGCCGAATGAACCCCTTACCCAAGAGGTCCTGAAGCTGAACATTGAGCTCCTTGAGCTCTGTAGGTGCCATATGGTACAGTGGAATAGAAATAGGACACGTATCCAAATCAATGGCAGAGTCAATATCTCGCTCAGGGGTAGGCTAGGAAGGTCGATAGGAAATACATCGGCAAACTCTCGGACTATAGGCACTGAATCAACTATAGGGCCCTCCCTTCTAATATCTCTAACATATGCCAAATATGCTAAACATCCGCTATCCACAAGCCTCTGGGCCTGAATACAAGAAATCACCCCAACTGTGTGCGACTGCGAGAGCCCTGCCACACCACCGGCGGAATACTAGGCCTGGCTAAAGTAACAGTCTTGGCATAACATTCCAAGACGGCCAGGTGAGGGGATAGCCAATCCATGCCCAGAATCACATCAAAATTCCACCATACAAAGCATAATAAGATCGACCAGAGTGTCTTGCCCCCGAATAGTCACTAAACAAGATCTACAAACCCGATCCACTACTAAAGAATCCCCTAGTGTCGAAACACTCAAAGGCACAGATAAGGGCTCAGGACTCACTCCCAATCGAGGTATACAATGAGACAACACATATGAATAAGTAGAACCAGGATCAAATAAGCCTGAGGAGGACTGATGACATAAAGGAACCGTACCTGTGATCACAGCATCAGATGCCTCGGCCTCTGCTCTAGCTGGAGCTGCATAGAAATGGCCCTGGGCACCTTTACCCCACGTATCCACTCTACCGCATGTCCTGCCTCCCCGGGGACCTCCCCGAGCACTCTATTGCTGACCTCCACCCCTAGCTGGAGGTGCTGCCACTGAAACTGGTCTCGCCGCCTGAGGAACTGACAAAGCTGCTCTGGTGACAGGGCACTCACTAGACCAATGTCCAAGCTCCCCACAAGTGAATCAACCCTTCGAAGATCTACTCACCGCTGAAAGCCGGCCACCCCGATCTGATGAACCTGCCTGGGACCCATCTCGGCCCTGACTCGAGCTAACACTATGCCCACTCTGACGGTGCTGGTCACCCTCTGAGATCTGTAATAAAGCCTGGAAGGGCCAACTGGGCTAACCTGGCTGAAACCTCTGATGTCCCCAATCTCGGGTATCCCTCGGCCTACGACGAGTCCTGCTGAAGCTATCATCTGGCCTAGCCCTCTTGCCGCTACCCCCATGGGCCTCGCGATGCAGTTGGTCAATAGTACGGGCGTGGTCCACCACGTATAGAAAAGAACAACCCGCTGATATCATAGACTATGACTCAATCCTCAGTGGCAGCCTCAATCCTCTAAGAAAACATCGGACCCGCTCCTCCTCTGTAGGCAGAATCATGGTGGCATGATGGGACAACTCCAGAAATCTGGCCTCGTACTCAGATACGGCCATGGAGCCCTGCTCCAACCTCAAGAATTCATAATGAAGTCGATCTATGACGCTTCGTGGAATTAATCGGGCCAGAAAAGCCTCTGAAAACTCCATCCATGATACCGGTGGTGACCCAGATGGCCTGGTCTCAATAAAGGAATGCCCCCACTGTCTGGCCGATCTGTCTAAGTCATATGCCATGAAGTCGGCTCCCCTCAACTCCACTAGGCCTAAAGTCTGCAATCACTTCCAGCAAGTAGTGATAAACTCATGGGCGTCCTCCCCTACAGCCCCTGAAAACCTCGGCGGTGAAAGCCTGAGGAACATCCCGAGCATCTTCTGCTCCCTGAGTGGCATAATCCTGTCCAAAGGGTCCGACTGAACAGCGGCCGGTGCTGGCGGCTGGTGAACCTCTGGAGCCGCTATAGTAGGTTGGTCTTGCTGTGCTGGAACTGGCTCTGGGACTGGTGCTGGAGCCGGCTACTGCTGCTGGTGCATACCCCCGATAGCAGCTAGGATCTGAGTAAGAATGCCCTGAAGATTAGGGGCAGCAGCTGGTGCGGGCGGTGGCTGGGCTGGTCCCTGCCCCATTGGCTCAGGAGGAATCTGTTCTCCACAAGGCTCCGCCTCTGGCTCTAGAGTCCTCGCTCTATAGTGGTCTGCTACCGCAGCACCACCTCAACCTCGGGGTCGACCTTTCTGGCGCGTGCGAGCCATCCTGTTACAGAGTGAAGCAAGTGAGATTTCATGAAACCAACAGGAATAAAAACAAGAAAACCTCCTACGGAGACTATGTAGCCTTCCGAAGATAGGTCACAGACGTCTCCACGCTAATCCACAAGACCTGACTAAATGCTAGCTCTGTACAAGTGAGACCAACGAACCTGGGGCTCTGATACTAACTTGTCACGACCTGATCTCTCGAGTCATGATGGTGCGTACAAACCCACCAGTAGGCCAGCCAAAACCCTATCCCGGAACTGAACAGTAATGGGACTGAGGGTGGAAACTACCCTCAACTTAGCGGAAGCATAAAATAAGAACACACAACAGAGGCGAAAACGAAACCAAACTATATATACAAGATTCCTCCAAGAACTTGGAAGTCACAAGTACAGAACTACTAACAAGAGTACAAGTCCCAAAAGTGGACCATAGAAACAAACTGTCTCGAAAGCAAAAGACAAGTCATAATATAAATACAAAAAGAGACAGGCAATCCCAGAACGCCATGTGCTCACACTCATCTCATAAACAGATAGCAGCACGCTCGAACTCAACGCTAAGAACTGGTGCTCGGACATGCATCACGAAAACACATGTAGAGTGTAGCATGAGTACCAACAATAGGTACCCAGTAGGCATCATAGGCCGACTGAGCAAGAAAGGTAAAAATAGGCAGACAAGATAGAATCAACACGACAGAGGTCAAGCGAAAGAAAGCACATGAGCACACTGAAAACAAAACTAAGTACAACTAATCTAAACCTAACTGGACCCGATAAGCCCAGAAGGTACACTCGTGCACAAGTTTGACTAAAACCCAAATGGACCCCCATTAGCCCAACATGTACATAGAGAATCTATGCTACGGAAATAAGGGAACCCAACTCCAACAGCCTTTACACCCATGGGTCTTGAACCCAATAAAGATAACACCTGGGCCCCGCCCAATCATCAATCTCGAGCTGGGAATAGCCGACTTTAACCATGTAACATCAGCCTCGGACTGGAAATAACAGACTCTAACCGTGGAACATCAGCCTCGGGCTAGAAATATAACGGACTTTAACCGTGTAACATCAACCTCGGGCTAGAAATAACGGACTCTAACCGTGGAAGATCAACCTCGAGCTGGAAATGACGGACTCTAATCGTGGAACATCAGCCTCGGGGTGGAAATAATAGACTCTAACCATGGAACATCAGCCTCGGACTGGAAATAACAGACTCTAACCGTGAATAATAGATCCTGGGATTCGAATCCAAACCATAAGTCTAAAGCAGGAAATAACGAACTCTAACAGTGTAGCGTCAGCCTCGAATTTGAGCTAACACCCCTCGCTCAACGGTCTCGAGTTGGAAGTACCCAACTCTAGCTGGGTAACGTCAGCTGCGGACTGGAGCTAGGAGCCTATGCTCAGCAGCCTCACGCTTGAAATACCAGACTCTAGTTGGGTAATGTCGGCTGCAGACTGGAGCTAGCAGTGTACGCTCAACAGTCTCGTGCTGGAAATACCGGACTCCATCCGTGTAACTCAGCTGCGGGCTGGAGCTAGCCGCCCTGAACCAAATAAGCAACCACCAACAAACTCAACACAAGGCTAGACACCGCGGAACGCCGCCTCTACAAAGATATCAACCGAAATCACCCAACCTATCACAACCCAACCGTCAATCGACGCTGTAACTAAATCTTCTGCCAGCACCTTAGAATCACAGAGATAGAAAGAGAAAGAATAGAAAATTTGAAAAGCCACGAAAACGCCGGAACTAAGGCCCATACTATCAGACCCACACTTGCTATGTCAGTCCACAAGGATCTACTCATCCGAATCGATGTCGGATACATACTCAAGTCAATCAGGTGCATGGGACTAAGGCAACACTATCCTAACCTATTCTAATGTTGAAACATAAAATACCACAATCATCAAACACCAGCAAATATCCCAAACCCACACATACAACAACAAATAACCACCCAATAGGTAACCCATAACAAAACATCAACAACCCAATCAAAAATCCACCCTAAAATAATATACCAACCCCGAACAGTCCTAAAATCATCTCTAAACGAAGAAAATCAGAGAAGAAGAACAGAAGTACTAACTACCCAACCCAGATTTACACAAGTCGACAAGTAATCACACATTCAAGCTCAATCTAGGAAGAAGGGAAGTCGTTACCTACCAGAGGGCAGATCATGCGCGCTCCAATTCACTCTGCCGGAGCTTTTTCCTTTCGAACGGCCTCAGACTGCTGCCACGCTGTCAAAAATAGAGTCACAGTGTCAAAACGGTCGTTTAGACACTAAAATCATAAAAATCAGAGACAGACCAATTTCAGAGTCAAAATTGAGAAACGTGAAACTAGCTTCGAATTTTCCAGAATTGACTCCGTGAAGAGGTCTCAAATCCTTCCCCGGGTTTGTATTAAAAAATGGAACACCTATAGGGGCTCGGATCAACTCCAAAAAGCTAACAACAAGAAAACGCAAAACTTTACAAAATAGGCATAGGATAGCAACTTACGCCTCAAATTCATGGATATCGAGGTACATCTAACACAATCAGACCACAAATCCACAAAGCCAATGGGTTTTAGAGTACCTGGGACTTCGAATAACCGAAAATCGATATAAGATGAGGGAGGTATGAATTGCCAAAGTTTTCCTCCAAATGAGCTCGACCTCACCTTTATAAGCACTGCCATTCGCTGACCTCCGCTAACGCGGCCACGGCCCTGCGAACGCGGAAGGGAAACAACCTCTACTCCGTGAATGCAGCCAGGGGCCCGCGAACATGGTGAGAAAACTGTCACTACTTCTCAAATGCGGTCCCAACCCTGTGAATGCGGAGGGAAAACAAGGAGATCTCCGTAAACACGGAGAAGAAGGTCTCCCAGCCTCACAGACCTCTGCGAACGCGGTGCACAAGAACCCAAACCTCTGCGAATGCTGTGTAGACACCCTTACACCTCCGCGAACATGGAGTGTCTGCAGACACCAGCTGCACCAACTGAGTTTTTGACAATTCCAAAACTCTGATGGGGTGCCCAGAGTTCGTTTGGAACCCTGTGCACGCAAATGAGATATGGTACCCCCTAAAATTCGACGTTTCAGACTCCCATAGTTATATCTCCTTACCAACTTGTTTTTTAGAAGTCATGTCACTTACCTATAGAGCTAGAGCATAAGGTGATATGGGCACTCAAGAAGTTGAATCTGGATTGTGATGCTGCATCAAGTCAAAAGGTTGAATGAATTGAATGAGCTCGATGAGTTCCGCTTAAGAGCATATGCAAGTTCAGCCTTGTATAAAGAGAAGATGAAGAAATGCCATGATCCAAAGATCGAAAAACGTAATTTTGCTCCCGGAGATATGGTACTTCTATTCAATTCAAGACTGCGATTGTATCCTGGCAAGCACAAGTCCAATTGGATGGGACCATTCAGAGTTGTCCAAGTATTTTCACATGGAGCAGTTGAACTTGAGAATAAGGAAGGAACGAAATTCAAATTCAATGGCTAGAGAATCAAACTCTATATAGGTCAAATGGAAGAGGTCAACGAGTTGATTGAACAATGGAGCCTTGATGAAGTCTAAGTAGTCTAGAGGTCTAAGTCGTGCCGCGACGTTAAATCAAGCGCTACTTGGGAGCCAACCCAAGATGTAAAATCTAGCCAGTTTTAGGAATTTTTATGAATTTTTAGGACTTTTATTTAGTTTTATGTTTTATTGCGTCTTAGTATTGGCTAGATTATGGTAGTATAGGGTCATTGTCCAAAAAGAGTCAATAAAAATATAAAAGGAAGTCCTAACGCTAGCTACGTGTGTAGGAAAGTGAGAAAAATCTAAGAATTATAAGTGTAGCAGGTTCTACGGTTCCCATCTACGAGTCGTCATTCGATCGACTGATCGTGAATGGCATCCATAGAACTTGATGTCAAAAATCAGCGGCATCTTTAAGTCTACGGTTGCACAGTATGAACCATACATCAATTGACGGTCCGTAGTCTGCAATCGTAGACCCCAGGTATGTTTTTAAAATAACATTAAGTGTTGGGAGATATGACGAAACTTATCTACAGACCGTAACGAATCGTAGACGGGGTTTCGTAGGTTTAGTTAGGGTAAAATTAAATTACCCAACCCACGACATTAATGAATAAAAATCCTTCATTTTAAATCCTTCCCCCATTTCCCTCTTTTCCAATGGTTACAACCCTTCAAATCAGTTACTCCCCACCCTTTCACTTCTATCCATCCCCTCCAAATTTCACCAACCACTATATAGTCATTTCTCCCACTTCTTCTTCCTCTTCTACTTAATCCTAATCTCCCTTATACTTCTATCCTCTGTTTTCGAATTCAAAGTCACGGGTCAGACCTAGCAAGTAATTTGTCAAAGTCTTAGTCATACACACTTACACACCTTCTAAAAGGTACTTATCGTCACTTAATTTAAGTTGAATTTAAGGTTGTTACTTGACCTTGAGTATAAATTTCTAGTTGGATTTGATATTATTAGTTGCAATATACTCTTGGGTTGAAAGTATTGTGAGTGTCATTGATTTTTAGAGCAATCATGTGATTTAGAAACTTCTAGTTGCATTCTTGACTTAGGGTTTCGATTTTAATTATTGTTCATATGCCTAATTGCATGATTGAAACCCTAGGAATGAAAGAATAACATGAAAATATATTTAAATGCATGTGCTAGAAGTATTTTGGTACAATAGATGATGTATTTGTGATGTTGGATAAAATTGACATGTTGTCTGTCACAGTGGTGGTCAACGACCATGACATACAACTCGTAGGGCAACCTACGGACCGTAGGTCAGGTTCTGTCAGTCTGAAGTGCACACCAGTAGCCTAACTTAGTTTTGATGGGTTGATGTAAGGACCGGAGGTCCTTTGACGAACCGTCCTGTCAGACCGTCAATTCAACTTCAAAAACTAAAAAAAATTGACTTCCTCACTTACAGTTAGGACCTACGGTCCGTAGATGTTTCTACGGCCTTAAGTACTAACCGTAGGTACCAAAAATAGTAGCAATTGGAATTTTCATTCTTGTATATTTTTGTAGTTATTTAGTTTCTTTTTCTTTTTCTTTTCTGGTTTTTCTTCGAATGTTTAGGTACTAATGTGGATTCGCATGTACAATGCCATATAAGGTCACTCGGATGTACAATCGTAGGGGAAAATCCACTGCACCTTTGGCCCAGCGGAGGCTTATTGATGAATCTTCAGATGACGAGCGCAATGGGTCCGAGTATGACCCTCATTTGAGGGATGACTCACCCAATTCACCCCGAACGACTCGCCAGCAGGCCAGGCAGTTTTCCATTGTTCCATTGGTGAAGGGATTGACCTCCAATAGTCAAGAGAGAGTAGTAAAGAGTCACAATCAAGAGTAGCCCCCGGCTCCCAGCCAGCTTCCCAGTCCGAGTCTGACTCTAGCCCTGAGTCTGTCTCATCATCTGCCTCTGATGCTACAGAGTCAGGAGAGGCTCATGACCCACCACCCACCCGACCATCTCAGCCTATACGGGTCATCAGTGAGCCCAACACATGGTGCATGGAAGGTATGTTCCAGATATACACCGATGCCATGCGCCTCATTACCCCAAACAAAGGCGGAATGACCTGGGAGACCCCTGTACTTGGCTTCATTGGTCAGTTAGACCCTCCTACTCACTATTTGGCCAAATGAATACTTAAACTCGATGAAACACTATTTTTTAAACTCCTCTGACCATTGATCGAACTTATGTGGCATTAAAATAGCTGAGTTAGACATGTGTGTGACTACATGCGTTTTGAAGCGAGTGAAAACAATATTTTTATTTAAAAATATTGAAATTATAAGAGAAAATTTTAACAAATTACAAAAAGAAAAAAATTGAAAAAAAACTCAAATCCTTTGCTCTTCTTCTTCAGCCTCACCCACCCCTATCTCTTCTTCTTCTTCTTCAGCCCCATCCCACCCCTTTCTCTCTTCTTCTTCTTCTTCATCCCACTCACCCATCTATTCACCACTCTTTCTTCTTCTTCTTCAACAGGTCAGCCACACGCCCTATTCTACTTTCCTCTTTTTTGATGAGGATGAACACCTTTCTTATAACCATTATCAAAAATTAAAAACAAATCAATCTTTGTTGGAAAATATACTGTGTTGAGCTCGTTCACTGTTTTCTTATACTTAATTTTTCAAGATCTATTATTTCAAATTAAATCCTAGCATATGCAAGGTCAAAATTTGAGATCTATTATATTATAACAATTTAAAAAATAATTTTTTATAAACAAATCTTCAAAAGACATAGTAACTAATGAATTTTTGTTTTTGAAGAACTTTTTGGGTATTAAAAAGATGAAAAAGGATGGGAGTAGGAGGCGATTTTTGATTTTTTGTGAGGGGTGGACGAACAGTGAAGTGAAGAATAAGGGAAAGAAGGAGTAATGAGAGAGAAATATTACACTTTTTTGTATATTATTAATTTTTAAAATTTTTAATTTTTGACAATGAAAATAAATAAATAATTATGACATGTCATTAAAAATGACGTGGAATTCCAGCTACAGTAGGTTGAATTACACGCACACTAATGAGGTGAAAAAATGGATTAAAAGATAGTGTTTCATTGAGTTTAAGTGTTCATTTGGCAAAGTGGTGAGTAGGAGGGTCTAACTGACAAACGGAGCCAAGTACAAGGGTCTCCCAGATCATTCTACCCCCCAAACAAACATGCCCGACAAATTGAGGAGGAGTGACGAGTACTCACAGGCAGCCTCCACACCATTCCCGCTCTACATGATTTATTTCGGAGGCATAGATGCGAGTGGATGGCCGATAAACTGGGCAGGTACATCCCCATCATGGTGCAGGAGTTTTACGCATCATATGCAGCCACGGTATAAAGGGAGATGCCCCCAAGGGCAAAACCATTAGATCAGCCTCCACTCCTCTCCACTTTAGTACGGGATATCCCCATAGACATTTCTGAGGCCACCATTCCCCATTTTATTTATAGCCCCTCTCACACTCAGCCAATTAATACGGCTGAATTTGATATTAGAATGCAGCTGGTCCGCAACAGAGTGGCTATACGGGACATGGCACAGAGGGATACCTTACTCTGATGGGTCGCAGGTTATATAGCTGATCAAGGGGTGAGTGGGTTCAAGATTTGACCCTTCCTATTAAGAAGGTCACATTAAATTTCGTGGCCAAATTTCGGTGGTCCATTGTTTGCACCAGGTTGTCCCCTACGATAACGGACAACCAATTGACTTGGGACAGAGTAGTGATGGTCGTTTTCCTAATGGCGGGGCACGATTTAGACACTGCCAGGAATATTCTTTTTGAGATCCATGAGCGGGCCTTCCGCAAGACGACCACATTGCCATTTCCCTGCCTTATTTTCAGGTTATGTCGTGAGGCGACCGTACCAGTTTACTTTGGTGACTCTTATATTGTGGTGAAGAATACCGTTGGCATCAGTCTTATTAGAGATGAAGCGAACCCCGCAGCACTACGTCGGGGTATTCAGATTGACTTGCCGCCCATGGGCAAGGCATCAGCCCCCGAGCAGACTGATGAGGACACTATTCTGGCTCCCACTATAGAGCCCTATGAGACTATTCCTCCTTCTTCAATTTCATGTTCGGCTATGAGCACACCACGTGCTCCCACTACTACAGGGTCGATCATACCTCCACTAGCCCGAGTCCTCAAATTAGAGACTCAAATGGTGACCTTTTTGCAGCATATTCGGCCTTGGATGCAGAAATCTGTGGAGGAATCTGAGGCACGGACTAAGAGGATGGTAGAGGTAAAGATACAGGTGGTGCACCGACATATTGATTCTTTTGAGAGCCGGATGATGGATAGGCCTCAACCTGGTCCTATGATTGATATTGCTGCATTTCAGATAGAGTTGGCTAAACTCCGTGCTGATATTAATGTCTTGGCCTCTGTTGATACTGCTACTCCGGAACTTGGCCCGGAAGGTGATGTTGACAATGTAGTGCTTAACGCATTGTTTGGTGCCGGGCAGCAGGCTACTACCTCCCGATATGCGGCAGGAAAGCGCATCCGGACTGACACAAATACTTCTATAGATCCTTAGGAGGCACGACGGCCCTGCAAGAGGGAGCGATGGGAGTAACAAGCTGCCCAGCGTTAGTCCATACTAGATGAGCAGTAGCGTATTCGTGCGATAGTAGAGGGAGCTTCAGGCTCAGGGCGCACTACTGATGGTGCACCCCAGACTACTACTGAGGGCGTTATTGAGGGCGCCTTACATGATGATCCAGCGGGTTCCGGGCAACCGGACCCACCCGCTTCTTGATTGGTCTTTGGCGCATACGCACCACAGGTTTGTCTCACCCGATGTTTTTATTTTTACTTGTGTATTGAGGGCATTGCGCTACATTTTTGTGTGGGGGGTGGGATGAATGGATTGTGAAGTGTTGGGGTGAAGTCTGAGTAATTCTACTCATAATCTCTCATTGAAGTTTTCTTGCCTGTGTTCTTTTTCCTGAAGGAACTATTATAAATTTCTGTTGAACCGGCATGTTTAGGATAGTAAATGTGTAAAAGTAACCTGGAAGTAAAAGCATGATGGAGATAGAGCATAAAAAATTGACATCCCTCCAAATTTTGATTTGTGCTATGTCTGTGAATTCGATAAGTTGAATGTGTAGGATCTTTGTATGACATGATAGGAATTGATAAGACACTATGACTTAAGCTATAACATAAACCAGATTCATTGATGATTTAATAAGTGCAACAAGGTGCCATGTGTGTGTGAGGTTGTTTGTGCATTCATATGGTGCATGCCAATCTAGAACTTGCCCCATTGGTCTTGCCAAGGTGATTTAAACTGGAATGATCATAGGCCATTGTTGTTAATGAGTCCACTTAAGCCTAAAAACAATCAATCAAAAGGATAAATTGCTCCATTCAATCCGAATATTTGAGCCCTCTTAACTTTCTGATCCGCACGATGCTTCTATAATGGCTGGGCAGCCGCTATAGTTGTGCCGTTATAGCGGTGTAATGGTTGTTATAGCGGGGTTCAGTGTAATGGGCAGATTAGAAATTTTGTTATGGTTTCATGCGTTCGGATTTCCTTTTCGATAATCTTAGGTATGTGGGATGGGGTAAAGTGGTGTCCCTTGCGTAGTACGAGTGCATTCTTGATGCATGTGTCAAACCGTACGGTAATCCTTGATAGCCATTCCATCTTCATTCCATCCGGGTAGTCTTTTGGGGATAAACAATGGGTAAATTAGTATCTATTGTAATGACCTAATCCATCATTACTAAAGGACATCTCGTGCGGAGTCCTAGAAGTCCGAAAGTTTAGTGCAAGAATTTTAAAAATTTGAGCACAGGATGATTTTTGGCTTAAAATTGATTTTCTTGGCTAGGCTGACATCAACACGCCATAGTGGGAGGTTTTTCGCTATAGCGGGACGTCGAAAAATTTGCAAGCTAAATAATGCATCGTCTTTTACTTTCCTCCTTTTTTTGAAAGGAGAAAATAGATGAGGGCTGCTCCAAACACCCTCCAAAGGTACCCGGGGCAAGGGAGCAATGAGGGGAAAGAATTACCGCACAAGTAAGGTGAAAGCCTAAGGATTTTCCAATGCTCATTCACCAAAGGTTGTTTCCGTGGAGTCAAATTCATGGACAAGGTTTATCAGTTGTTGCTTGGTGACCAGGTAGGCTAGGTTTTATTTTAATTGAGTTATCAGACCTGCTTTTACGGTATAATATCTTGTAGAGGTTTGGAGATAACATGTATAGGCCTCTGGGCATGGAGTTTAGATGGTTAGAGATCGTTGTTTTGTGCTGTTAGGGCAGAGATAAAGTGATGACTAGAGGGTGGTTCTCTAGTTCTTGATTGCCTTGAGTTCCTTGTTAGGTGATGGTGTATGTTTTTAGTTTATGTGTGTAAGCATGTCTAGGGCTTGCAGTATCATTGTGCAATGCATGGTAAGAAATACATAGGAAGCATATGTAGGGACAACATGTTGATAATCTCATGTAATGAACTAGTTATGTGACTTGTGGTGTCAAGTGTTATTGTTCATGATGTTTGTGATTGTGCATGATTGTCTATGCTTGATGGTTGGCTCGGGTACCATGCCTGGTATAAGAAATCCCATGATTAGCTCGGATACCACGCTTGGTATATACTAATGGTTAGCTCGGATACCATACCAGATATAGAGATATCCATATATGGTTGGCTCAGGTACCATGCCGGTGCACTAACTAAGGATGGCTCAGGTACCACGCCGATACACTAACAGTTTGAATTTAAGTTCTGTGAGAGAACCAAATATGTATTTAGGGTTCCAAGAGTGAACTCGGTTGATTTCTTCATACAGTAATTGTTGCATGTTAGATCCATGAGTGGTCCAGGTTACTCAAAGGGTGAGTTGATTCGGGTCTGACTTGTATGTGATCATACGGGACATGATTCATGTTAGGTAAGTCAAGATAAGGACTGGGAGTCTGAGTTAGAGTTACTTGTGATGGTTGAGGTATGTTACTATTTACTGATAACTGAACTCTTGGGATTATTCTGCATGATTGTTTTAACTAGTGGGTTGAGTCTATAGGGATTCGATTTGTAGTTGCTCCTAACCTGTATTTCTATTGTTCATGACAAACTTGGTTTGTAATGGTTTCTGGGTTTAGTTGGTATGAATGAGGTTGAAACGCCACTTTCAGGTACTGTTCCAAAAAAGGGCTAGGGAGTTGGCATGAGTGGTTGTAAAGGATAGTGGGTGTTGATAGGACTAGTGATGGACTGGTATTCATTGGCATTAATGTGGTAGTAAGGTTAGGCTATGATTTGACATTAGGATGGCGAAATTGAGGGGCATGGAATAAGGTGCCTTAGTCATGATATTCTACCTAGGAAGGGTACTAAGAGGATGTGAATAGAGAGTGGGGTGGTGTAACTTCCATATGGCATGACTTTTCTGATTATCTCCATTATATTATGTGATAGGTTCGGGTCGACCGATGATGCCTACCAGTACGTGTTGTTTGAAGTGATACTACTCTAGCTATGCCATTTGGCATATATAGTCTGGTTGTAGGGTCAGTGATGTTTCATAGGTGAAGACGTTGATGATCTCCGAAAGCTTCCATGGTTCCTTCCTTGTATGGGAGTTGTGTCGTATTTTTCTTGTATAAACTATACTCCTGTAGTAGCTCTTGTACCTGTTTAGACTAGTTCCTTGGAAAGGGGGGGGGTGATTTGATTGGTCTCTTGTAAATATCTTGAAGGCTTTTAAAGTAAATAAATGTGTTTTTGTAACCTTGTAGGGTGTTAGATTTTATTTCATTTATCTTCTTGTTTTAACCTATTTGGGTGGTAAGGGTTCTCCTATCTAGGTGTTAGAGTAGGTATTCGTACGGCCAGGTGGATTGGGTTGTGACAGTTGGTAAGTTCATCACTCACGAAAAATTAAAATTTTATAATCAAGATTAATAACCCAAGACTAATGTGTGACTATATAATGCGTGACTCTCTTGAGTTGCTGTTAATTAGGGACACCACTTATAAATCATATGATTTTTTTTATAATTTCTACAGTGTGTCGATATCTATCATGACAAAGTGTCTTGGCTTTTGACTGTCGTTATTTAAATAAATTTAAAATATGATAAAAAATTATTTAAATATGTAGTTTAATTTATTAAATATAATAATTAATAAAATTACTTAATTAGAGAAATATACCTAATGATTCGCAAATTATCAAATCGGCGTAACACAAGAAAGCAAGACTACAACATTAATGTATGATTCTCTTAGGTTGTCGTTAACTAGGATCACACTTATGAACTATCAGATTTTTATTTTTTATAACGTGATGATATGTATTAGGTCTAAAGTGTTTTGAATTTTGAGTGTTGCTATCGAAATATTTTCAAATTATATTTAAAAAATTATTGAAATATGTAGTATAAATTTATTTCTTCATAATAATTAATAAAATTAGAGTTTATATTAATAGGAAATATAAGTAGTGATTCACAAGTTATTAAATTGGGGTATATAGGGGCACAAGACTATAACATTAATACGTGGCTCTTTTGTATTGGTGTTAACTAGGGTCTACGATTATGAACTATATGATTTTTATTATTTCTATAATGTGTTGATGTCAACCATATTTACGGCATTTTGAATTTTGACTATCGTTATTGACATATTTTCAAAGTATATTTTAAAAATTATTTAAATATTATAATTGATAAAATACTTAATTAAAGGTCATATTAGTAACAAATATAAGTACTGATTCACAAGTTATTAAATCGGGAAAGACTACAACATCGTGTAAATCGCTTGAATGGTTGTTAACTATAGTTGGCACTTATGAACTATATAATTTTTTTGATTTAAATAATGTGCCAATGTCTATCATATTCAAAGCGTTTTGAGTTTTAACTGTCCTTATGGAAATATTTAAAATTATATTTAAAACATTATTTAATCATATAATTTAAATTTATTTTGATATAATAATTAATGAAATTACTTAATGAAAGTTTCATTAATAACTTTATTTTTAAAATTTGAAAGGAAAGGATAAAAATGTCAAAAAGGAAACTAACTTATGGTGTGATCAGTCAATGCCATCATAATTGGGCAATTATGGCCAAATTATTGTGGCTGTCTGGCTGAAGGGATTTTTCCTATATATAAGAATTGAGTCTTCCTTTAGTGTATTCAAAAAGTCGAAGAGAACTTTAATTTGCAACTTGGAAGTAGAGCCAACATCAATTTAGGGTATGTCCCATTTTCTTTTATTGAGATCATCAATTCAAATAATAGTGTAATTTTGTACAAGTGTAGCTTATTATATATTTCTTAATAAAAAGTTATTATTTCCTCCGTCTCATATTAGTTGATCATTATATTGAATATAGTTGTCTCATATTAGTTGATCACATTACTAAATCAATAAAGCATTAATTAATTTTTTTCTATATTACCCTTGCAATGAATTCTTTTTGAAAGTATTCACATTTGTTTGTAAAATTCCTAAGAAGTTTTTTAAGGGGTGAATTAGTAAAATTAACTTCTTATTTATGATTTTTTAAGCACCGTACAAAATGGAAAGTGATCAACTAATATGGAACAGAGGGAGTAGTAAGTATGGAATCTTTTTAAATTTCCATAATAACAAAAAAATTATAGGAGATTATCCTATAAATATTAGTAGTGGGAATAGTTCTATAGTTATAGTATGTTAGTGAAACTTTGGTGGACTTTGATCACGGATTGAATTATGTCATAGTAAAAACTCTTATAGTATTTTAATAAGGGAATATTAGAGAGACATATCTATTTTCCACCGTATTTCAAATCTTATTCCACTAACCTTAAAAAGTTTCCCGATTATCTCAAAAAAAAGAGAAGAAAAAAAGAGAAGTTAATGGAACTTTCGAGGTATCGATCTTTATCGCACTAACTCATGTTTATTTGGTTCATATCCTTTTACAAAATAGTTTTTGTAAAATGGAGTTGTGCACTCAAACAGTTGCCACTTATGAGTTACTACACGTCACATTGGCAATCATCATCCTATTATTTGGGGAGATCATTTTCTTGCCTATGCTGAGCTTGAGGTAAATATTTTTTTACATCACCATTAATGCATATGCAACAAACGCATATAACTAGTAAAAGTTTGTTAATTGTTTTTTCTTTCCTTGTAGTTTAATTGAAGCTGCAGTTCTATTTATTTATTTATTCATTTAATCTAACTTTATTTTGTTTCGTTCTATGAAATCTAGCACTATTTTCTCCGTCTCATATTATTCGTCTACATTAGTAAAATTATGTTTTTCAAATTATTTGTTAATCTACTTCATAAAATTAATTTGGTTTTTTCTATGTTGTACTTAAATTAAAAAGAGTTAAATTATAAATTATTAGAAATACCCTTCTTATTTATAATTTTTTAAAAAAGGTGTAAAAAATAAACAAATAATATGAACGGAGCGAGTAATATCTCTTCCCTAAAAGACATGTCTTTTTCTACCGATGCAAGTTGATAGTAGGACCCCATTAATTATATGCTCATGTTCCCTGTGTGGTGACATGGGGTAAAAAAAAAAAAAAAGAGAGGAATGAAATTTTAAATAATGAAAAAATTCTTTTGATCACAATTATTTTAACCATAATGACCGAATTTTGTTATAATAAAACCTATTCACATATTTTTTTGACATTTTTACCCTTCCTTCCAAAATTTGAGATTCTCTCATCAATTTATTTTATTACTGTTTTTCAATTTTTCAATACATGGAAATGGACAAATTACCATGATTTCCATAAATATTATTGTATGGAATTGCTCGAATAGAAAGTATAGGGATGACAATGAAGCGAGACGGAGATAGAACGGGGTGAGTTTTAGGTTATGTGAGGCATGGTGGATTTTAAGCTATGTGGGTGTGGGACGGGTTGAAATAATGTTTTCGAAAATTGATACGGGGCGGGGTGGATCACGGGCGTGCCTCATTTCACTTGGGCAAATTCTGTAACGGCTTAAGTTTAACATCTCTACTAGTTTTTTAATTATAGATAAAGAGTCAAAGACAACAGAAGAGAATAAAAATAGGAACAGAATGTGAATTGAACAGAAACTATAGTTTAATCGTTCTCACCTTACACAATAATATTTCTTTAGTTTTCATAGCCAATAACTTTTCTACTTCAAGTTTCACGTCAATTTTTTTTTTTAGTTTTATCAAACATACCAAATTATTAGATATTACTTACCGAGAAAATGAATAAGAATTTTATTAATTTCATTTTTAGTATTCAATTAAGTTAAAAAGAAAAAGATTTAAAAAAAAATTGTACAGGCGGATCTATGTGAGACGGGGCTGGAGTGGATTGAAAACAAAAAAAAATTCAATGCCGGGTGGAGCGGAGCGGGGCGGGGCGGGTTATAGAGTCTT
The DNA here is from genome assembly GCA_018342035.1 of Solanum appendiculatum. Lineage (NCBI taxonomy): Eukaryota > Viridiplantae > Streptophyta > Magnoliopsida > Solanales > Solanaceae > Solanum > Solanum appendiculatum. The sequence goes on from JAGDQO010001249.1 coordinate 811,164, forward strand.
CGTGAATTTATGCGAGTTTGCCCCCCACAAGGCCGCAACCACCTTGCCCCGCCCCCTTTGCCATCCCTATGAATGGCCGAACTCATATGACCATAGAGGAGATCTTGAAATAGTCTAGTGTAAACATAATAATATAAAATTACTTAATAATATTCTTTTATGGCCAAAATAATATTGCTCGAAATATTGTTTAAATTTATCATAATATATTTAAGTATTGTTTATTCAATTATGCATTTTAACTGGATTAATAATCCTTAATTTTTTAAATGTTTATTTTAGAATTTTATGATGTGCAATGTGCATCATCATATTATTTTGCTTCTGCTATTTTATATATATATATATATATATATATATATATATATATATAGGTAGATATAGATATAAATCATTAATTTATCAATATTTAAAATAGTTCTTTGTTTTTTTAAAAATATAATTCTTACTGAAATATTTCGTGTAATAAGCAATTATTGAAATTGCCAACATAAAAGTTTTATCTTTTTCTTTATGATTTAAGTTACGCGATTTATTTATTATATAATTTTTTTTATGATAATGCAGATTGTAGTCTTGCATCCCTATGTTACGTTATTTGATAACTTGAGAATTATTACTTATATTTGTTATTAATATGACTTCTAAATAAGTAATTTTATTAATTATTATGTTTAAATAAATATAAACCACATATTCAAATAATATTTAAATATATTTTAAAATATTTTAGTAAGGACAATCAAAACGCATAACCCTTTAGATATGGCAGACACCGAACATTATAGAAATCATAAAAATCATATAGTTCATAAGTGAGGATTCTTTTTAACAACAACCCAAAAGGGTCATGCAATAATGTTGAAGTTTTGTGTATTTATTAATTATTATGTTTTAGAAAATTAAATTAAATACTTAAAGCAACCCAAGAGAGTATGTAGTTTTTGGTTCCTACATTATGACGATTTGATAACTTGTGAATCATTACTTATATTTGTTATTAACATGATCTCGAATTAAGTAATTTTATGAATTATAATTTTTAAATAAATTTAAACTACATATTTAAATAATTTCTTAAATATAATTTGGAAATATTTCAATGAAGACAGTCAAAAGTCAAAATACTTTAGAATAAAGACCCTAATTAATTACACTAAATATTTCTATACTATGACTCAGTTAAAAACAGACCCTTTATATTTTATAAAAACACTTAAATTTTTATATTATGAAAATCCTACCGTTACATCCTCCAATAATGTTATTACTATTTTTCTAAAAACATTTAAACCTCGTATAAGAATAGAAATCCTACATAAATGAAACTTCATTTCACTAATTATATATAAAATAATTTTAAAGTGAAAGATTAAATAAAAATAAAAAATAAAAAAGAGATTATATATAATAAAATATCTTCTTTTTTTTACATAAATTACAAATAACATACGTACTTAAAGTGAAAGAAAGTTACTAATAATTGATATATCTTATTGAATAATTTGTATCATTTAATTGTTTCAAAAATATATATTCTTTCTTTTAATCAAATGCATGAATAAAAAATTTCATTTTCGTTTTAAATTCCTTAGGTGACTTTTATTTTGGGCAATTTTTTTTATTGCTAAAATAACACTTATTTTGAGACGAATGAAGTAACATATTCCGGGATGTACTCGATCGTGTAGGGAGCCAATGAGCAGGAAGAGAAGCAACATGCAAACCTAAAAGAAGTGAGAAAGATGCTAGTGAAGGCTCCTTCAAAGTGTTTACAAAAACTTGTATTGATCAACACAATCCAACTTCTTGGAGTTGATTATCATTTAAAACATGCGATCCAGGAATCATTGAGTTATCTCTATGAAGGTTATGTAGAATGGGATAGTGAAGTTGATAATGTCGATAACCTTCATGCTATTGCTCTAAGTTTTCGATTACTTAGGGTACAAGGTTACTACGTCTCGTTTGGTAAGTATCCTTCATCATCTTTTAATTGGATTGATATTGAATTGAATTAGCTTGAGAAAAATATTGTTAAAATACTTCTTAAAAAGACTTTTGATATGTTATATATAATATATAGTTATAAAAAAATTAGGAATAATTTCAGAGACCTCCCTCTAGGTTTTGCTTTATAACAGTCACCTTCCCTATGGGTTACGATATTACGCTTACCTCCCTTATTTTGATTTTTTATTGTGATTGAGATATGATTCATGTTGGAAATCTTATGGAAAATACCTTCTTCACGAATACTAGTACGGAATTCACCAAAGCTTGAGGCGTGTCAAACACTATCCTTAAGGATATTTCACCTAGTGTAAGTGTATCCCCCAGATTCAACAAACTCTTCTACTATAAAACTAGGAGCCAAAAATTAACAAAGATTTGATAGAAAGAAAATCCAGCGCCACAACATAATATTGAAAAGAGAAGGAAGAAATTCTCTTTGTTCTTATGTATCCCCTATATATAGTTAAAACAAAACATTCATCTCTCATCGGAATGGATTCAACAGACCAAGTCAAAAGGATGATATTAAGAAGATATAAATGACAATGAAGAATCAGTTCAATTGTCAGTAAGTTAACGTTAGAAATAATATTAATGGACAATCAAAGATATTTAAGTATAGGGTATTAAGATTGTCAATACAATCTTTTTCCAAAAGGAGAGTCATTAAGGCTATTCAATAGTTTGTTACTATTTGTTTATGGGAAGAAATATTTCTATTGGAGATATAAAACTTATTTTTTCAACAATTCATTATTTAGCCCTTCTTGACTCAATCCATCTCAGTCCAAATAATTTTTTCGATTAGCTTAACCTATTTCGAGCCACACAAATTCAACCTATAACTTGCTCATTTGACACACATAGAAGAAATCTCATATCAATTAGATCCAAAGCCTTTTTGGATTGACTTATCTTAAGTGCTTTTAAGCTGAAATAGTTTTAAAGCACTTCTAGAGTGTTTGGATAAATTTAAAAAGTGCTTATAAGCACTTGGTTTTAAGCTTAAATGATAAAAATAAGCTAAAAGTCAAGTTAAGATTTCTAACTTTTGGCTTTTGATTCAAAAGCTAAAAACCAATCCAAACAGGCTCCTAAAAGTTATGTTTTTTTGCTATGTGTAAATAATATTTAAACATAATATGTATATCTACAATGTTGAATTAGATGCTTTTAAGAAGTTTACAGATGAGCAAGAAAATTACAAGGAAGTATTGGTTAGGGATGTGCAAGGAATGTTGAGTTTGTATGAGGCAGCACAATTTAGAGTACATGATGAACAAATTTTGGATGAAGCAGTGAATTTCACAACCACCAAATTGAAACTAAATTTGCCAAAATTGAATAATTCTCTTGCACAACAAGTAAGTAGTGCATTAAAGTTTTCAATCAGAGATGGTGTAGTGAGGATAGAAGCATGAAAATACATATCAATTTACAAAGAAGATGAATCATGCAATCAAGTGTTACTAAACTTTGCCAAATTGAACTTCAACATCTTGCAAATGTTGCATAAAAAGGAGCTATGTAATATCACAAGGTAATTGGCAACCTACACATTCACTTACTCACACTACTAGAAACAAATTTTTTTTTCACCGGGAATCAATGAGAATTTTATGTCATAAACTATAATTTTTTTTCATCCAATCAGCTCATTAAAAATGCGCATGGTGAAAAATATATTCTCGCTGAAATAATATTGTGAAGCTTCCTACTTTTGCTGTGTGAGAACACTACTATTTTTTCTTTTCTTACCGATTCAATCAAAATATTTGTAGAAATAACTACTGAATATTTTTCACTAGAAATTTCAATTTGACCTTTTTAGGTGGTGGAAGGTATTGGAAGTCGTGAAGGTTATACCTTATGCAAGAGACAGAGTGGTTGAGTTATATTTCTGGTGCTTAGGCATATACTTTGAGCCTCAATATAGTGTTGCCAGGAAAATATTAACAAAAATTTTATTCTTTTGTTCTGTTATGGATGATAATTACGATACCTATGGGACACTAGATGAACTTACTCTCTTCACAAAGGCAATTGAAAGGTAATTATTTTGGTCATATTGATACCTATTTATCATTTTTATTTTATTTTCTTCAACGATGATATGAGGTTAAATGAAAAAGTGGGACTGAGAAATAATTATTGATGTTTTTCATTTATACAGGTGAAATATTGATGCTTCAGAACAATTACCACCATATATGAAGATTACTTACCATGCTCTTCTAGATGCTTACAATGAAATGGAGAAAGAGTTGACAAATGAAAATAAATCATTTTTAGTCAACTATTCCATAAATGAGGTAATATGATTATGAACAATTACTTATATAGTGATCAACACCAACCACTAAAAATAACATAAATAATCTACGAATCTTTTGTTAATTTAACAGTAATATAGAAAATCAAAGTAAACTTGAAAATAGAAAAGCAAAAATCATAACCAAAATATCCAAGTTCATAGAATTTATTGTGTGTTTTTAAGGTATTTAATTCCCTCATGTATTCGAGGTGTTGGATTACTTCCTCCTAGAATAAAACAGATATATTTATTGTTAGAGTAGTGCTACCTCAAAGGCCAACAACTTCATCGAACTTGAAGATGGAACAAATCACACAAAGATTCAATATTATTTGTGTTTAAGAAAATTGATTGTTTAAAATGAGACTAGTCCTATGAATTTATACCCAACAAAGAGTATTGTGAACATGTACTATTCATGAGCCTTATTTGAAAAATCACAACTCATTCAATTTGATAATGTGTTATTCAAATTGCATCCTTTTTCCTGATGTCTTTTCGAGAAAGCACTTCATTTTTGTTGGTTATTTGATCTTTTAGATGAAAAAAGTATCGAGAGCTTACTTCCAAGAGGCAAAATGGTATCATGGGAAGGTTGTGTCAAAGGTGGAGCAGTATCTGAAAAATGGAGCTCAATCTAGCACTTACCATTTGGTTGCAACTACCTTTTTTTTAGGCATGGGAGATGTAGCAACTAAGGATGCATTTGATTGGACCACAACTGAACCTCCAATAGTGGTTGCTTCTGGTATCATTTCAAGGTTACTCAATGATATCGTATCACATGAGGTATATCAATAATATAATGTATATGTCAACCTTTTATAATATATTCTTAACTTTATTTTTTATGTTACCATTACACTTGCTATGAACAGTTACATGCAATTGTATATGTAACTTAAAATTTATGGTGTAGAACATGACTTCTCACTTGGTGTCTAAGTCATTAATCTCTTTATTAGATAAGTTGGCCATTGTTGGTATGAGACATTTAGTGGCAATTGAGTTAATGTCATTGCATTCATAATTGTTAAGGTTTTTAGTGACATTTCTATAGAATATTAGTTATAAATACCCATATTTATTAGTGCCGCTAAATCTTTTATTTGTGGTAGTGACTATGTATTGTCAGTGTACAAAAAATTAATTAATTTTTTTTAGTGGAATCCTTCAAAATATGTGGTTTTCCTCTAATAATATACTAGGTAATAAGTTGGACAAAAATTATTGTGCAAGTATAGCTTAAATATTAGGATGCATCTATCTCATATCATTTAAGATGAAGTAATTAATTTTGTCTCTTATTTTGTTTGTTTGTTTATTTTTGTTGTGGGATGTAGATAGAACAAGAAAAAGGAGATGCAGCTTCTGGTATTGAATGTTACATGAATGAATATGGTGTCACAAAGGAAGAAGCACATATGGAGATGAGAAAAATAATAGCAAATAGTTGGAAGGATTTGAATCAAGATTACCTCAAACATATTGTTGTTATACCAAGAGATTTGCTCATGGTCGTGTTAAATGCTACAAGGGTGGCAAAATTCGTATATAAAGATGAAGATGCTTATAGTTTTTCCAAAAATAACTTGAAAGATGTCATTTCTGGGTTGTTAATTGATCCTATAATAGTATGAGAACTTCATAAAACGTTTCTAGGTTCACTCTCTTCTTCTACATAAATAAAATAAAAAAATAAAAGTAGAGGCAAGATCTATGTAATGCATTTATTCTGTTTGCTTTTATTGGAAATTAAATCTATGTAATGTATGATGTTTACTTTTGTTGGGAATTAAATCTATGTAATTGATGACATGACAATATTATGAATAAGTTTTGATCATAACAAAGTGAACCAGGCTCACAATTCTGTAGCAAAACCAAGAGAAAAACGCGTGAACTGGGAAAAACCTTATTAAAGGCAAAGATTCCTAAATAAGGAAAATAAGTGTAGAAGACTCCTTACAAGAAAAAGAAAGTTAACAAAGTTAATATAACTACTTTCCTTGTAGGACTCAACTAGGGTTTAATCCCCTCCTATAAAAGATGACTGATAAAAAGAGAATTGCAGTTTTTACACATTCGTAAATTGAGAGAATTTTGCAGTAAGAGCAGTAAAGGCTTTGGAAGAGCAAATCGGCAGAAGAAAGAAGAACTAGAGTTAGATTTTCTTTCTTAAGCTTAGTTTGTGTTAATTGAACTTAGAATCATTGTTTAGTGATAATTGTTCTAAGTTTGAAATTGAGTTAGTGAGGCTTTGTAACAAGAAGTGGTTTGGCTTCTTGGAGAGTAGAACAAACGATTATAGTTAATCGTTGTACAATTTGAGTGAACTGTTGAGATGAGGTACTAGAGTTAGTCCCTTTGATTATAGAGTTGTAATCTAAAGTTATTCTTTGAAGTTGGTGAAGTTTGGTGAAATACTATGAGGTGTAGGTCGTGTTTTTTCTTCCCTTGAGCAAAGAGGTTTTCCACGATAAATATCTGTTTATTGTGTTGAGTTTTATTTCTGGTAATTCAACAAGAACCTGATTCTTGTTTAGGTGGTCTAGGTTTCTTCAATTGGTATTAGAGCATGTCTTTTTACTTAAAAAGGTTCACACCTTGAAAAAGATCAATGGCTGCACCACCTACTGCACAGGAAGGAGAGTCACAAACATGACCCCACTATTCAACGAAAAGTACTATGGATGGTGGAAAAACAAATGATGAATCATCTGATAGGAGAAAAACCAGCTCTATGGGAAGTTATTCTAGATGGTCCTACCATATATTCCTACGAAGAACAGAACTGATGGAACAACTCAAGTACCAAATGATAGAAAGGAGTGAGACGTTGCTGACAAACTCGAAATTCAGAACAATGCGAAAGCACAAAAGATTATGATATGTGGAATAGGTCCAGATGAGTACAATCGAATTTCAGTATATCCAGCTATACGAGAAACTCTACAAACAGCTCATGAAGGAACAACTTAGGTCAATAAGTCCAAAATTAATAACTTAAACAGACAATACGAGCTCTTCAGATTGATGGAAGGTGAAACAATCCAAGACATGCACAACAGGTTCATGGAAATCATCTATGAAATTTATTCACTATGAGAAGTGATTCCTACTGGAAAAGCAGTCAGAAAACTTCTGAGTGTTCTTCCTGAATCTTGGGAAAGCAAAGTGAAAGAAATTATTGAAGTACGTGATCTGGATACCTTGACGATTGATTAACTCATTGAAAATCTCATGACCTATGAAATGAAGAAGAATAAAAAAAAGACATAGGAGGTAAAAGAAAAGAGAAGAACTTGGTTCTCAAGGCAACCACATAGGATGACTTCAAGGATGAAAATATTTCCCTAATGACTAAGAAGTTTTGAAGAATGCTGAAGAAAGTTATGCCACAAGTGTGGAAGTCCAGATTACTTCATTAAGTTCTGTCTCTTGTGGTCCTTGGAGTACAAGAAAAACAATTCAGAGAAAACAAAGGAGGCCAAAAATGATCAGTACATCCCTACAAATTGTAGGATGGCTAATCAAGAGACAAATCTTTCTGTGAGGAAGGCATTTGCTGCCATAGGAAATTCATCTGGAGAAGAATTTAAGGAGGGAAGATCTAAAAACCAATCTCAACATGTAATAGAAGAGACAGGAAAATATGATTTTCTTGCACTGGTGGCAATCACTGAATCTGATGATGAAAGAAATACACGCCAATCACAGAAACAATCATGACATTAATGGTAGGGACATACTATGAAGAAGAAGACAAGCAATCTAAGGGGAAGTTTTCATCAAATCAAGGAAAATCTTCATCTCTATTCAAAAATGAAAATAAAATCCTTATTTTGTACTCTTATGGATGCATACCATTCAACTTGTGCTAAAAAGGAACAAGTAATGGAAGAGTATGCATCCTTAAGAGAAGAAAATAAGAGTCTTGAGAATCAAAATCTTAATCTTCAAGAGAAAATTAATGACTTAAACTCCTGCCGAAAAGAGAAAAATGTTAAAAACAATGTTTATATGGTTCTTGAGGAAACTGTTAAAAAATTCGGGAACAATCTGAATTCCATGACTAAAAGGAATGAAGCCCTTCTTAAGGAACTTTAAATGACTAAAATGGAATTAGAGCACAATACAAAATGGAAAAAATCATCCATAATACCTAATAATCTCCAAAAAAGTCAATCCTCAACAAGATATGGAATATGATTCAATAAGAATTCTATTAAGCATGAAGAAAATCACTGTAACATGTTTTGCACTCACTGTGGCCAACCTGGTCATCAGAACCACATCTGCAAGAAGAAAATCTGGCCATTAAAAACAATCTCACCTTCATGAAAAGAAGAAATGGTGAAGGAATTTTGAAACCAATTCCCAATCATAAACTCTTACCCAAATGGACTAGAAGAAAGTTAATTAATTCTTTTACTCATAAACAGGGAACCAAGTGGATCTGGGTACCCAAATCTAACCTCTGAATGATTGTGCAGGGACTAGTGAAAGGGAAACAAAAGTAGTGGTATTTCGACAGCGCATGCTCTAGACACATGACTGGAAACAAGAAAAACTTTCTCTCACTGAATAATTTCCAAGGCGGAAGTGTGGCCTTTGGAAACGGAAAGAAAGGAGAAATTCTAGGAATTGGCTAAGTGGGACCTACACTCTCTCGAGCAAGATAATGTATACTATGTTGAAGGACTGCAACACAATCTCTTGAGTGTGTCCCAAATGTGTGACAAAGGAAACAATATACTATTCACTTCAACCAAGTGTCGAGTGATGAGTGAAAACTCTGGGAAACTTGTCCTCCCGGGTAAAAGATACTAAAAAGTGTATAAAGTTGACATTATGGGTCCCAAAGAACAATATCCTCAGTGCCTAAGTGCAATCACTGATAACTCACTACTATGGCACAAAAGATTGGGACATGCAAGCTTCTCACTAATGAACAAACATATATCTAAGGACCTGATCACAAGACTTCCACCTCAAAGGTTTAACGAAGATCAAGTCTGTGGAGCATGAGCACAAGGCAAACATGTAAGATCAACTTTCAAACCCAAAGGGATGGTGAGCACGGCAAAGCCCCTTGATCTATTCCACATGGATCTATGCGGACCAATGAGAGTTCAAAGCAGAGGAGGTAAAAGGTATGTCTTCATCATTGTTGATGACTACACCAGGTTGACATGGACACTATTCCTAAGCACAAAAGATGAGACATATGATGTGTTTGAAATCTTTATGAAATGGGTACAAAAGAAACTGAAAATGTGAAGTGGTCAGCATTCGATATGGCCATGGAACAAAATTTGAAAACTCAAAATTTTTAGAATTTTGTGCCAAAAATGGTGTAGATCATAACTTCTCCACATCAATAACTCCTCAACAAAATGGTGTAGTTGAACGAAAAATAGAAACCTGAAAGACATAGCTCGAACCATGTTCTTCCAAAAGGGTATTGGGCAGAGGCAGTAAACACTGCTTGCTATTTAATTAACAGATGTATGATTCGATCAGTGCTAAACAAAACCCCCATATGAATTGTGAAGAGGCAGAAAACCCAATCTTGCCTATCTAAAGACGTTTGGCTAAGTTTGCTATGTACACAACAATGGTAAAGATGCATTAGGTAAATTTGATGTCAAAAGCGATTAAAGAATCTTTCTTGGCTACTCCTCACAAAGTAAAGCTTATAAAGTATTCAAAAAAATAAAAAAATGTGTTGAAAAAAGTGTTGATGTTATATTTGACGAAGCTAATCACTTGATTGAGAAAGATGTCTAGGTTGATCTTGATAAGATTGGTATGACATATCCCTCAAGCGTGAAACTCATGGATCCGATCATGAGGAACCTAATCCTTAAATAGAGCGCACACAAGTAATGGAACCAGCTGCAGCCCTAGGAGGATGTTACGAGACTGCTAGATCGAAAGAGAACAGTACATCTGCGGAACTAGGTCCCTCCTCCTCAAATGTTGCTCAGGAAATCAACCAAGCAACTGGAAACATAAAAGCTCACATCCAGTCCAGAACATTCTCATACCACTTGATTCAAGGATACATATCAGATCTAGGTTGAGGAATATGTGCATCTTTTCTTTCTATCTTTCACTCATAGAGCCCAAAAATATCAAGGAGGCCTTTCTAGACGATGACCGGATCATCGCCATGCAAGAAGAACTGAATCAGTTTGAGCAAAGTAAAGTGTTGAACCTGGTCCCTCGACCTTCAAACAAAACTATCATAGGAACTAGATGGGTGTTCCGAAACAAGTTTGATGATCAAGGGCATATAACAAGGAACAAAGCCAGACTAGTGGTTCAAGGTTACAATCAGGAGGAAAGGATAGACTACGATGAGACCTTTTCACCAGTCACTAGAATGGAAGCCATCCGGATGCAGATAGTTTTTGCAGTTCACATGGAATTTAAGCTGTATCAAATGGATGTCAAAAGTGGCTTCCTAAACGGGTTTTTTCAAGAAGAGATATATGTCAAAAAGTCTTCTGGCTTTGAAAGTTCTAACCATCCTGACTACGTGTATAAACTGGACAAATCCTTGTACGGATTAAAGCAGTCTCCACAAGCATGGTACGATAGGTTGTCAAGTTTCTTGCTCACATACAAGTACTTGAGAAGCAAGATTGAGAATACATTATTTCTTCAAAAGCAGGGCTCCAACGTGCTCATAGTTCAAGTTTATGTTGATGACATTATTTTTGGAGGAACAGATGCTAAACTCGGGATTGACTTTGCCGAACTCATGAGCAATGAATTCAAAATGAGCATGATGGGAGAGCTTAACTTCTTCTTAGGGCTTCAGATCAAACAATCCTCATTCGAAACATCAATTTATCAACAGAAGTACATCAAAGAGATAGTAAAGAAGTTCAACATGAATAAAGCTAAGACAAATGACACCCTGATTGCAACTACTACCAAGCTCGATAAGGATGAACCTGGTTCCCCAGTCAATGACACAAATTATAGAGGAATGATTGGATCCCTGTTATATATTACAACTAGTAGACCCGGCATTATTTTTAATGTTAGACTCTGTGCCCGCTTCCACTTATGGTCGAAAGAATCCCACTTGAAGGCCGTGAAAGGATTCTCAGATATCCCAAAGGAACTTTGAACCTGGTTCTCTTGTACCCAGCAGGAGATTCATTTGAACTGGTTGGCTTTGCAGATGCAGACTACATAGGATACTTGTTGGATATAAAAAGCACATAAGGAATGGCACACTTTCTAGGCTCTTGCTTGGTGTCATGGGCTATAAGAAAACAGAACTTAGTTGCTCCGTATATGGCTGAAGCTGAATATGTTGCAGCTACCTCATGTTGTGCCCAGCTTCTCTGGATCAAACAACAATTCCAGGACTTCAGAATCAACATTGGGTGTATTCTTATCCGATGCAACAATACTAGCGATGTCAACATGATTAAGAATCTGGTTCAGCACAAACAAACGAAGCATATCAATGTGCATCACCACTTTTCCAAAGACAATGTGGAGAAGAGACTCATCATCATGATATTTTGAAAAATGGAGGATCAAGTCGCAGACATCTTCTCCAAAGCATTAAGAAGAGAATAGTTCGAGAAAAACTGCCTAACTCTTAGTCTTGTGTACTTTTAGAATTTTTTTGCATACTCAGGATGTCAGGTTTGAATAAGGGGATCAGTCGTAGGTTATACATTCTCACCACTATACTATAACAAATACACACTCACAACTAGATGACACCACAATGTTCAGGTTTGATGATATTACCCTTAGTTTCCTATAACAATGCTACATCGGATCAATCACATGTGAGCACCAGGTCCTCTATCTCTCAGGTATGCACTCTCCTCATTGTGTTTACTCATGCAATACATTCGCTTTTGTGTCAAATGCACCAAATTAAGCATAGGAACCTGGTTCATCCCCTTTTATACCTCATAATTTTAAAAGAAACATTCACGCGGGAAACCCATCAACCCCCATTCACAGTTCATCTTGCCATAGTCCTTCTCAGAACACCAACCGTCACCTCTCCTTCACATTTCCCTATCATAACCCCATCATTATATATCAGCTCCATCAGTCACTCCCTAAAATCCTTCTTTCCCACTATCACAAAATACCCTCTCTCAAACATCCCAAAATCCCCATCTCTCTCATCCAACTCTCAACAAATCTAACCATCACTGCCACCATGAACTCACCAACTCCACCCCGTCAGTCAACTACAAGCCCAGAAAAATCCCCTCCATCACTCGCTCTGATCGCCTACTCCAACGATGAAGACTTAGCATCGTCTCAAGGGGAATCCTCGTCCATTGGATCACCCAAAGCCCCATCTCAGGAAAACAAACCCTCACATTCTGGTGATCCTATCTCTCCCCTTCGCCATTGTTTCTCTCTGGCGCGACCATCGTCTCCACTACCCACCTTCATTTTAGGCGAACCCTTCACACCCTTACTGTCCCCCCACCCTTCGAAACCCCACTATCCCCTCTAAACCCTACCATCATCCTCCCTTTCCCAATCTCCAAACCCTGTCACAGCCCTCCAGCTCTACCAACATGCCTACTATCGCCTGTTCCTCTCTACCGCCTAATCAGGATGTTACCTCCTCTTCTGGCCCTTCAAACACCTATATTTCCCAAACCCTCTCACCACCTCATTCCCATTTACCTTCCGCTTCGGAAGCCATTTTGCTCAGCCAACTTCACCGGGATGCACCCAAATATCTCTGAAACACATAGCTATCTACAGGACTAGACCTCACTCTTCGTTCACCCACAACAAAAGATAGGCCATATTTGATCAGGCTACGGAGTCCAATCGGAAGCATTCTTGGACCCGGGGTGAGTCACCTGTTCATTTGCTCTCTTCTCTAGTTAATTTTTCTTCTGATCTTGAGGAGGCCTAGGACACTGTATCCTCTAACCCCTCTCTCCCTACGCCCAAAATAAACAAAAATATGGCCAAGTTTTTGGCTATGGGGAAGGAAAGGTACTTCGCATCAAAATTGGTTCTAAGGGGTAGTACTATTGACCCCGAAGTCAAACAGTTGCCAATGGTCCCAAAGCTATTGAAAAAATTGACGTTTCAAGGTGGGGCGCACCTACTCAAAATACTTTAAGTGTTGACCCTTATTAATCACACTAAACATTTGTATTATGATTCTATTAAAAATAAACCCTTTATATTTTATAAAAAAACTTACATTTTTTATATTATGAAAATCCTATTGTTACATCCTCCAATAATTTCAAAATGAAAGAATAAATAAAAATAAAAAATAAAAAAGAGATTGTATATAATAAAAATATCATTTAAAAATAAACATACAAATAATATAGGTATTTAAAGTGAAGGAAAGTTATTATTAATAGTTGGTATATCTTATTAAATAATTTGTATCATTTACTATTTTCAAAAAATGTTAATTCTTCTTTTAATCAAATGCATGAATAAATTTTTATTTTCATTTTAAAAATCCATAATAATAACTTCAGTACTTTTTCTATTTATGATTTTAATTTGTTTTTTAATAATTATATTTAAATATATTTAGTTATAGATAAATTTTCATAAGAAGCGTGGCTGTAAAAGTTTCATAATTTATGAAGTGTAATTGTTTGATTTTAATATATAGAAAGTGTATTAAAAATTGGGATACAGTATAAAAGTGTTAATGTATTAATTATATATGTAGGAAGTGTAAGAGTTAGTATTTCAATTAATTTTGAAACAAATTCATCCGTTAAAAGTTTTGATATATACAAAATACATGAATGTGAATTGTAACATTCATTTTTGTTTTTGGAACACCCCAAAAATTTCTAACTTAAGACCCAAACTATTCTTCATTTAACTATTCTTCATTTACATGTAAGGTCGTATCGGGTGATTCTTAAATTTCTCATATGTGTAAAAGTCAATTCTTTAGTGCGGGAATGGATTTGGATATGAATTAAGGTAACTAGAATCCCCTACCACAAAGTTGAGTTGAAAACTTCTATACCGATTAAATTTTGATGTAAGATTCTACTTGGGTCAATATGACCATATCTCTCAGCATATAATGAATTAGGTGTCCCCTGACCTATCAAATTAAAGATCTATGAGTCATCTTTTCAACAGCACCAATTTTGCCTCATTCTGAGTTCGGAGTAAAACGTTATGCCCGTTTTAGTGAAGCCCTATCAGGTAGTCGATGTTCTATGGCTGGACCTACCTACGAACAATAGAAATTTCGACGAATGGTAGACCATTCTGTGAAGGCTTGCTGCACTTTGTTTTTCAGCAACTTTCTGCACGCGTTCTAGGGTTATTTTAGTCCTTTCTCAAGCTTTTTAACCCTATTCTAAGTCCTTTTTGAGTGTTTTAACTAAGTATATCATTCAACTAACTAGTTTTCCTCTCAAAATCATCAATCTAAACATTTAAGTATTTAGAAATTCCCTCAAAACTCACCTAGGGTTCCTCTTCTCCATCAAGAACCCTAAAACCTTCAAGTCAAAAATTAAAGATTCAAAGAGAAACCTTCCACCCAAGGTTTTCCCAAGCTCTTCCACTCTAAGAACTTCATAAAAGAGTTTCTTTTATCAAGAGAAAGCACCAAGATTCCAAGATCCAAGGTTTCCTAAAAAAAGCTAATGTTCTTCCTCTCAAGATAAAATCAAGTCTCCAGAAAGGTTTTCAGTTTAATAGCTTCATAATCAGGTATGTAAGACTATTCATAGTGATTGACTGAGTTCGTCCTCACGCCCTACATCTCAATTTAGTCAGTAAAAGTGTAATCTAGGGTTATACCCTTAGTTTCGAGAATTCTTGATATGAGTTACATTATTGATATTGAGTTCTAAATCAATGATCATGAGTTGTTATATATATTATTATACATTGAGATTTCTGAGTTGTTGTTCATGTTTATATCCCACATGAACCCTAACTTTTGAGTTTCGATTGAGAGTCTTATGAACAAACATCTTTTGTCATAAATTGATTTTTGAGGAGTTAAAAGCGAGTTCAAGAGTAAACTTTAAAGCATAATTTTTGAGTTAAAGTTAAGGGAACTATATGGTTCCCAAATGTTTCATTTATACAGGAAGAAAGAGAGTATTAGTTTGAGAAAAGTAAATAAGTAAATCTAGGGTTCTATCCTTAGATTTGAGTATTCTTCAGATGAGTTGATGTTGAGTTCTGAGTTCTTGAGTTCCTGATTTTTTAATTTCTATTCCTAATTATTGAATTGCGTATATTGTGTATTGAGATTATTGAGTTGATTGTTCATGTCTATTTTTCAGCATGAACTCGATTTATGAGTATTCATTGAGTTCTTATTGGGAATCTTTTAAACAAAACATAATGGTTTTAAACTAAGTTTTTGAGAAAGTAAAGAGGAGTTTGAGAAAAGTTTTAACCAAGATTTGAGCAAGAGTATAAGGGAACTAAGTATTCCCAGATGTATCACTTTTTATATTGATCAAAGAGAAACCTTGTTTTCTAAATGAGTAATGAGTCTAGAGATATTTCAAAGCAGTTACCTCTTTTATGAGGATAGTTTGAGCAATTATCTCAAATCGAAGAAAGAGTATGTTTTATACATTTGAGCATCAATATATATATTATTGGGAGTAGTATTGAGCACCGATATGGGGATGAGTTCAGAAAACTCAAAATTCTCATAAATCATGTCTTTCTAACATGGATACAAGATCATGCTTTTTAGATGAATCCTTATTGCTTAGTTGATCCACTTAGTTGAGAGACTCTATGCCCCGGCAATGTATAGGATAGTTCTGGCAGAGTTGGTGAGACGTTGTATCGTCACGTAGCTCATAGTGATGGTTGTCGGTTAGAGAATTTCCGAAATAAGAGTAAAGGGTATTTTATTGTATTTTTATATACATCCTTGAGTTAACATCTTTTATTTATGAAGCTTTATATATTTTCATCTCTTCTATTGCTTTGTATTGAGTTGAGTTGAGTTAAGTATTCTTTCAGCCCTACCAGTTTAGTTATTTATCCATTCGACTATATTACATACTCGTACATTCAATGTACTGATGTCATTTGACCTGCATCTTTTACGATGTAGATATAGGTATTCAGGATCATCAACAGGCGCTTCGTTGAGATCACTTTGTACTTCAGATAGCTTAGGTGAGCCTCCCTGCATTTTCAGAGGACTTCACATTTTATTTTCAAGTCAGTTGTCTTGAGATGCCGTTGGTCTTGCCCCGACATCCATCTTGAATAATAGAAGCTTCATAGATAGATAAAGTTGAGGAGTCTCTCAGTATTTACTTTTTTCTTGAGATGTTTTTGCAAACTACTATACTTATGTCATTGAGTATTTTACAGACAGTTTGAGTTGACTATTTACTTTGAGTTTAAATGTTCTACATTTTGTTTTTAAGCCTATTATCGCTTGAGTAAGTCTTCTGCTAAGTAGTCAGCTAGGCCAATGGTTCGCTTGGGAACCAGCAATGGTTCTCGAGTGCCGGCCACGTTCAGGGTGTAGGCTCGAGGCGTGACAGTTTTAATTCTATGTTATAGGTTTTTTGGAAGATACGATTTTCTTTTCAATTCATGAACCTATAATAAATACAATTTAATTAGAAGTCTTTTCTTGCAAAAATTTTGTCCTATAAATTAAGTTTCTTTTGTTTGAAAAGACAAGCATTCAAAAACTACTTACCCTTGAAAAAATATTTGTGAGACATTAATCAAAAGGTGAAATCATAAATTCAAGAATAGAAGAGCAACATTGTTGAATGCTACTTGTTTTGTGGCTTAGTTGAATCTCGAAGATAGAGTTGTTTTATATTCTTCCGTTTGCTCATGGGAGAGACTCCAACTATCTTCAAGAAATGTTTTAACGTGCCTCTAAGCCAAGCAAGTTTTGTTTTGGATTCCTTGTACTTTTATCATTCTTGTTCTAACAATTTGAAGATAGTTGTTTCTATGACATCCACATCAATAACGAATAATGTTCCATCTTTGCCTAATCCTAATTTTGAAATATTTGATGGTAAAGACTTTCATAGATGGCGTGGAAAGATGGAATTATTTTTAAGACGATTAAAGTTGGCATATGTTCTTGTGAAACCTTATCCTGACACTACTAATTCTGAGGTAGCAATGGACGATGCTACTTTAATTAAAGAACAATTTGCCAAATGGCAAGATGATGATCATTTATACAAGAATTATATTCTTGAAGGAATGTCCAATAAATATTATGATCAATATTATATTAAGTGCAAATTTGCTAAGGAGATTTGGGATACTCTTCAAGCTATTTATTTAGCAGAAGAGGTGAGTTCAAAGAAATTTCTTGTTTCAAATTATATGGAGTTCAAAATGGTTGATGACAAGTCAATCACTAATCAAGTACAAGAATTTTAGCTTATAGCTAATAAAATTGCTATATCTGGAATTGCTCTTGATGAGAACTTTCATGTTGGTGCTATTGTCTCAAAACTTCCTCCGTCTTGGAAAGAGTACAGAAGCAAACTCTTACACAAGAAGGAAGATTTGACTCTTGAACAATTTTGTACCATTTGCAAATTGAACAAGAGACATGATATCGTGATAATAATATATTGAAGGAACCCATCACGAAAGCTCATGTTGTTGAAGAAAAATTAACCAAGAAGGAACTTGACTATAAGAAATTTTCGAAGGCAAAGAAGAGTATGAATTTCAAGCGTACTAATTCCAATTCTAAGTCGAATGAATGTTATCATTGTCATAAAATTGATCACTATGCACGTGATTGTAAAATTCTTAAAGCTAAAAAGAAGAAATAAAAGGCAAATAACAATAGAAAAAATGAACTCATGGCAATGATCACAAAAGCATTTGTAGCGGGAGATCAAGTGGAATGGTGGATAGACACTGTCGCAACTCTTCATATATCATGTAATTGAAATTTTTTTACGACCTATGAATTAGTGGGGGGCAATAAAGTTTTGCATATGGGAAACTGCTAGATGCTGGAAAGCTTAAGCAGGTAAATAAGAATGAAAGGAAATTGCTATTGATATTAGATTGTGCAAGAATCTTAAACACAATTTACAAATAAGAAATTTGTCCGTATGGAGTGGACAAAACTCCCAGAAACTGATATTAAAATATATATTCAATCCTACTTAAAAATAATCCTAACTAGATACTTATAGGATACATATTGTCTACAACAAACAACTACAAAACTGTAAAGTCTAATCTGATAGTATTTATAATATTGGTAACTGCCGGAGAATATCTAGGAGGCAGTTACTTAATGTTTGGCTGACTGTTTCCATGGCAGTTCCTGACTCTCTATTTCCCCTTTCGCGCTTTCTTTTTCTAAAATATGTCTTCAAAGGTGGGTTCATATCAGTGCACCCCCCCCCCCCGAAATGACGCCTTGTCCTCAAGGAGAAAGGAAGGAAACTGACCAACTAGTAAGTCATACTCTTCCCAACTAGCTTCCTCAATAGGACGATGATGTCATTGAATGAGTAATTCTAAAGTTGAACTCCCAGGTCATTTCACCCAATGGTGCGATAAAGCTTTTTCAGGCTCCACCAAGAATTCCAAATCAGCCGAAAGCGGTAATGGTGGAGGTGATGAAATTTCAACATATCCACGAGCAAGACGAAGCAAAGAAACATGAAAAATTGGATGTACCTTTGCCATTGGAGGCAGCTGCAATTTGTAAGCAACATGACCCATTTTGCGAACAATTTTATATGGCCCAAAGTAGCAAGGAGACAACTTCTCATTAGGACGTTTGGCCAAACTCTTTTGACGATAAGGTTGTAGGCGCAGTAGAACAACATCACCAACATTAAAACACAATTCACGTCACTTTGAATCTTCTTGAGACTTCGTACGAGATTGAGCCTTCAAGAGATTGGACTGCAGTAACTTTAATATCTAGTCACGTGCTAGAAGTTGCACTTAAAGATCAGTAAGTTTAGTTTCACCAGGAACAAAAGGATGCAATGGTGGTGGTTCCCTCCCATACATAATTTGAAAAGGAGTCAGATTAGTCGATGAATGGTAGTCTGTGTTGAAAGAATGCTCAGCCCAAGCTAAATATATACCATGATTTAAGCTTTTCATGAGCAAAACAATGCAAATAAGCTTTAAGGCATCCATTAACCACCTCTGTTTGGCCATCGGATTGTGGATGGTAAGAAGTACCCATACGAAGATGAGTACGACTGAGATGAAAAAGATCTTGCCAAAACGCACTCAAGAAAATAACATCACGATCTGAAAGAATAGGACGAGGTAAGCCATGTAACCGGACAATTTCCCTACAAAACAAAGCAGCCATTGTTTTGGCAGTGAACGGATGAGATAAAGCCAGAAAATGACTATATTTGTTGAACCTATCCACTACCACAAGGATAGTGTCATAACCATTTGAAGAAGGAAGACCCACAAAAAAGTCCAGGGAAATGTCTTCCCAAACTCGGTTGGGAATCGGCAAAGACTGCAAAAGACCACTTTGAGCCAAAGTTTCATATTTATTTTGCTGACAAATTAAAAGGTTCTAGACAAACAACTTAACATCCTGCTTCAAACATGGCCAGTAAAAATTTGCAGAAACTCTTTTGAGAGTTTTCAAATATCCGCCATGATCTCCTGTTGGCGAATCATATGCCTCAGCTAAAATCTTGGCTTTAAGCTCAAGATAATCAGGAATTACCAACCTGGATTTGTACTATAAATGGCTGGCAGATATTGAAAAATCAAAATGAGAAGAAGGGTCAGCAGAGAGTTGATCTAAAAGCTGCTTGGTATATGGATCAGCTTCAAGTGCTTCCCTTAAAGTGCTAAAATCCAATGAAACCGGCATTGCTAGAGTCAAAAGATCAGAATGTTGAGGGTGACTAGACAGCATCAGCTTCTTTATTTTCACTACCCGCTTTATAGACAATCGTGAAGTCAAATGGCATTAGCTTCATCAGTAGTTATCCTCTGATACGGGAGATATTTTAGGTTGCAATGATCAGTTGTGACGACAAAATATTGACCCAACAGATAGTGCTTCCATTTTTGTAATGCAAGAACTAAATCAAATAACTCACGATCATATATAGATTTAACCCGAGTAGAGAAGGAAAATCCCTTACTGAAATAGGCTAGAGGATGAATTTGTTGAAGTAGAATATCACTAACACCATTAGCTGAAGCATCACATTCAACAGTAAATTGTTTAGTGAAACCGGGTAGACGAAGAACAGGTACTGATGTGAAGACTCATTTTAGATGCTGAAAAGCCTCTTATGCCTTTGGATTCCATATGAAAGCATCCTTTTTGTGTCAAATATGTCAAGGGATGAGCAAAAATACCATATTTCTTCACAACCCATCGATAATAATTCGTAAGTCCTAAAAAACCTCAAAGTTCCTTCATATTTTTTGGTAGAGGCCAATCCAAGACTGCAAATACTTTTTCTGGTTCGACAGATACTCCCTTTTTGGAAATCACATGACCTAGAAAGCCAATTTGAGGTTGTGAAAAAAGACACTTCTTGGGATTAGCAAAAATGAATTAGTGGAAAGAAGGTGAAGAACTATCTGGAGATGGATTTGGTACTGCTGAAGGGTAGGACTATAGATCAAAATATCGTCAAAGAAAGCCAAGATGAATTTTGTGAGATATGGTCTGAAAAGGTCATTTATAGTGGATTGGAAAGTGGCAGGAGCATTAGTGAGTCTTAAAGGCATCACAAGGAATTCATAATGCCCAGAATGAGTTCAAAAAGATGTTTTATGGACATTTGCTGGCTGGACACGAATTTGATGATATCCTGAACGAAGATCTATCTTTTAAAAAATGGTGGCCCCATGTAACTTGCCTAGTAACTCATCTATATTGGGAATCAAATATTTATCTCGTACAGTTACCTTATTGAGGCTGCGATAATCAACACAAAACCTCCATGAATCGTCTTTCTTTTTCACTAGCAAAACTGGGCTAGCGAATAGACTTGAACTTGGATGAATGAGACCAAATTCGAGTAATGAAACAATTTGGTTCTCAATTTCAGTCTTTTGGCCATGAGGGTATTGATAAGGTCTTATGTTCGAAGGTTTGAAATTTGATAACAGAGGAATAGCATGAGAATGTGCTCTAAATGGAGGAAGAGATATTGGCTCTGAAAACACAAATCGAAATTCATCTAAAAGTGTCTGAAATTGGATTACCTGAATTTTCTGACAATTTGTTAAAATATTGAAGGGAAGCCATTGTTGAATTTGTTGATCTCACCCCTTGCAATTTGTAACGTTTCCCTTGCTAGTTGAAAATAATAAACATGTCCTTCCAGTTAGCTTGGATGGTGTTCAGAGAAGCTAACCATTTGAAACCAAAGACCAAATATGCCCCTCCAATTGCAAATGAATAGTAATCTTGAGTGATGGTAAAGCCTGGCAACTTAATTTGAAGATTCCGACAGGCTTTATTGCAACGGATAATTTCCCCATTCCCTATTTGCACGCCGAACGTTAGAACTGTTTCTACTGGAAGTTTATGCTCCTCTACAATGGATTATGCCACATAATTATGTGTGGAACCACTATCCACAAGTATCAAAACCCGTTTCTGATTGATTTCACCTTGAAGCTTCATTGTATTACCAACTAAATTTCCCAAGATAGCATGGAAAGAAATTTCAGCAATGCCAGTTTCTTGAGGATCGCTATCTTCACCACCTATAGCATTGACTTCATCAACATTGTGCGATAAATCA
This sequence comes from Solanum appendiculatum, assembly GCA_018342035.1. Lineage (NCBI taxonomy): Eukaryota > Viridiplantae > Streptophyta > Magnoliopsida > Solanales > Solanaceae > Solanum > Solanum appendiculatum. The sequence continues at coordinate 833,265 of JAGDQO010001249.1, forward strand.
CCTTCTGTGATCTCCATGAGAGACAGGTTCGGGGATTTGCATCTATGACCTAGTGCAAATTTCTCATGGCAACGAAAACAAAGTCCCTTCTCTATCAGATTTCTCCTCTCGGTATCCCATGATCGAGTTTGAAAAGGTTGGGACACGATTGGGTTGGAAGAAATGCTACTTCATGAATTTTGATCTATAGAGGATGAAGTAGCGTTGTTCTGGGTATTTTTCATGTGATGTGATGAGTTTCGCGACGTGGGTCTATTGGTTGGGGTCCAATTGGGTCCTTTATTGCTGCGCATTAGGCTTAATTTATTTTCAAATTCAAGTGCCAAACTCATAGCCCTGTAGATTGTTCTAGGCTTGTGAATACGAACATCATATTTAAGTTCTTCTTTTAGCCCATTCATGAAAACCCCTAAGAGACAATGGTCTGGCCAGTCCGTGACTCTAGATGAACATTTTGCAAATTCCTGACAGTACTCCTGGATCGAACCAGTTTGGTGGATGCTACACAGATGCTCGTCCGAATTTTGAAACTCTGCAGGCCCATAATTTACTTTCAATGCTATAACAAATTCTTCCCAGTAGAGCAAAGTTCGTTCATGATTAATCCAAGAGAAGAGATCAAGTGCATCACCTTCCATATACACAGCATCAATGTCAACTTTGTGTTCATTTGAAGTTTGGTAGTAGTAGAAATATTTTTCTGCCTTCAAAATCCAACCTCTTGGGTCCCCTTCTTCAAATCTAGGAAAATCCATATTCGTGTATGGCCTCCGAGGAGGATTTTTTGGCAACCCTGTATTATCGATATCTTCTTCCTCTTCTTGACAAACATTTGTGTCTTTTCCTCTATTACAAGTTCGATGACTGGTTTCTCTTGTTGGGTGTGACCAGTCTGGGCTTTTAATGAAGCAACATTTGCTGCCAACAAATCAATTGTGTTTAATTTTGATGCTATGGCAAATAGTTTTTGCGCAAGGGATTCAACATTGGGAACGTCTTCTTGAGAAGTAGAAGATCTGGTATTGACCATATTGGACCAGTCTCCTCTGATACCAAAATGTTAGATGCTGGAAAGCTTAAGAAGGTAAATGAGAAAGAAAGGAAATTGCTATTGATAATAGATCGTGCAAGAATCTTAAACACAATTTACAACTAAGAAATCTGTCCGTATGGAGTGGACAAAACTCCCAGAAACTGATATTCAAATATATATTCAATTACTTAGGGTGATTCCTAAATTGCTTATATGTGTAAAGGCCAATTCTTTAGTGTTGGAATGGATTTGGATATGAATTAAGGTCACAAGAACCCCCTAACACAAAGTTGAGTTGAAAGCTTCCTTACCGATTAAGTTTTGACATAAGATTCTACTTAGGTCAACTTCAAAAGATAATCCCAGCACATAATGAATTATATGTACCATACCTATCAAATTCAAGGTCTTTGAGTCTTTTTTCCAACGCCACCGAGTTTGCCTCATTTCAAATTCGGAGTAAAAAGTTATGGTCGTTTTACCAGAGACTGTCATATTAGAAAAAGCTGACAGTAGCCATGACGAGCCGTCAAACCTGTGACGGGCCATCAGCTGGGCCGTCACACATGCAGAATTTCAGGTGTTTCATGTGTTTTTGATAATGAAAGGTGATGGGTCTTCAGGACCTCCGTCAAATGCGCCTAGGGTTTTGCGTTTTCTTTCAATTAAGAGTATTTTAGACTTTTCCCATCCCTCCTAAGCCTAAATTCGAACCCTTTTACAACTAGTTAAGGGTCTTAGCAGTGTTTAACGTCCTTTAACACTTCAAATTATTAGAGCAAGGTTCCAAGAGAAGAAAAAAAGCTAGGATTTCGAGCGTTTTTCAAGTTTCCATCAATTTCACCAAGAACTTTGTTCTTCCCAGGTATGTACGCTATCATAGTATTGGACTATTTTGTCCTCATGCCCTATATCTACTTTCAAATCAGTAAAAGAGTAATCAAGAGTTTTTATCCTTGATTTCGAGTATTCTTAAGATGAGTAGTATCATTGAATTCTGAATTTATATTCCTAATTGTTGAGTTGTTGTATATCATGTACTAAGATTTTTGAATTGATTGTTCATGTCTATTTTCCAGCATGAACCTTATTATTGAGTTATTTATTGAGAAATCTTTTTAACCAATAATTGTCTTAAATTGATTTCTGAGAAAAGTAAAGAAGAGTTTTGAGTAGAGTCTAAAGAGCTGCTTTGAGAGAGAGTATTAGGGAACTAAGTATTTCCCAAAGATATCAATTTTAAAGTGAGGAAAGAGAAACTTTGATTTCTAAATGTGTTTATAAGTTTAGAGATATTTCAGAGCAATTACTCTTTTAAGAGGATAGTTTGAGCAATTATCTCGTACCAAAGAAAGAGCATGTTTTATACAATTAAGCATGAGTATATATATTATTGGGAGCAGTATTGAGAACTGATATCTAGATGAGTTCAGACAACTCAAAATCCTCATAAACCATGTCTTGCCAATATAGGTACAAGATCATACTTTTTTGATGAATCCTTATAGCTTAGTTGATCCACTTAGTTGAGACGTTCTATACCTTGACACGGTATAGGACAGTTCTAGCAGCGTGGACAAGACACTGTATCATCACGTAGCTTATAGTGATTGTTGTCGGTTAGAGAATCTCCCAATAGAGTTAAAGTGTATTTAAATGTATCACTTATTATGTTGAGTTCAGAGATGAGTCAGTATTTTGTAAAGGTTTAAATGATTTAACTCCCTTACTTATTTACATACAGTTTCAGTATATTTTATCTATTGTTGTCCTTTCTTTCGGTTGTTTCGCTTCTACTATATTACATACTCGTACATTCAATGTACTGATGACATTCGACCTACATCTTTTTATGATGTAGATACAGGTGTTCATGATCATCAACAGGCGCTTCGTTGAGATCACTCGACACTCCAGCTAGCTTTCTGTGAGCCTTCTTGCTTTCCGATGGACTTCACATTTACTTTCTAGATAGTAGTTTTAAGATGTCATGGGTCTTGTCCTGACATCCTTCTTTAATAGTAGAGGCTTCATAGATAAATAGTGTCGAGGAGTCTCTCAGTATTTTATTTCCTTTAAAGATGTTTTGCAAACTATTATAATTATTTCAATGAGTACTTTCAGATATTCAAGTTGAGTTTTATTTTTAGATCAATTTATGTTTTAAGCCTATTATTGCTTGAGTGAGTCTTCCGCTAAGTAGTCCTCCAGGCCAAGGATTCACTCATGGATCAAAAATGATTCTCGAGTGCTGGCCACGTCCAAGGTGTAGGCTCGGGGCGTGACTATTTTTATAGGAGGGGTAAGGGACTGGAATTTTCTAAAAATTGATACAAACTTTGTTAAAATCTGATTTACTCCATATTTTAATACAAATATCAAAATTGTGTTATTTGCAATAAGATTTTTACTTATTTTGGTTCTATAAGAAACGAGAATAAACAGATTGATTTTCTATTTTACTTGAGACTATGCCTTTGGATATGAATTTCATATGAAAAATATAATAAAATTTTGAGTTAAATTATTATTTCATTTGAAATATTTTCAAACTTATTTTTGAAATTTTGAATGTCATGATAAAAAATAAGGATCATGATGACACCTACCTTAACCTTCCTGGTAGGTAAGTCAACCCTTCCCGAAGAAAGAAACCATAAAGTAAATACAGAAGTAATTTAAATAACAACATAATAATCTAAATTTTTGAATATTTCATAAACAAAACAGTGATACAAAAATATAACTATCCTTAAGAATCAGTGTCACATATACACTAATTTTCTAATACGAGAAATGCCAAGTTTAGTATATCAGCTATTTAAGCTATTCTCCAGAGATGGTGGCAGATATGAGGAGCAAGATGAGTTTGTTCGTATCTGGACTATCCCTCTTATCGAGTAAGGAAGGTAACGCAGCTATATTGATAGGGGACATGGACATAGCCAGGCTCATGATTAGTGTGCAGCAGGTTGAGGACGATAAGTTAAAGGATAGAGAAGAGTTTCGTAACAAGAAGGCCAAGACAACAAGTAATGAGACTGGACAGCAAAAGATCGGGAATGGGAATCAGTCATCTTTTCAGCAGAGGTCATCTGGGCCTCCTCCATCTTCAGTTAGTGCACCTGCACCCCGTAACAGGAATGATCACCGAAACCAGAATTCTCAGAATTTCTGAGCTTAGAGTTCTCAGTCTCAGGGAAGTGTGGCACAGGGATTTCGGAGCCCACCTTATGTTAAATGTGGTAGGATCCATCCAAGAGAGTGTCGTGATGTCTCCAATGGATGCTTCAAGTGTGGTCAGATCTGTCACTTTATGAGAGACTATCGTAAGAATAGGTAGGGTAATGGGGGCAACAGAGCCCAATCTTCTTCAGTAAGTCCAGCAAATAGGACTACTCAGAGAGGAGCTACTTTAGGAACAGGCGGAGGAGAAAATTGTCTGTATGCTATGGCTAGTCTTCAAGATCAGGAGAACTCGCCAGATGTTGTAACTAGTATGCTTAAAGTCTTTTCTATTGATGTTTATGTCTTACTTGATCCGGGTGCGAATTTGTCTTTTGTGACTCCTTATATAGCCATGAGGTTTGGCATTTCTCCCAAACAACTTCTTGATCCCTTCTGTGTTTCCACACCTACTGGTAATTCTATTCTAGAAAAAAATCATGATTGTACCATCTATGTCTATCACAAAGACACCATGGCCGACTTAGTTGAGCTAGACATGGTGGATTTTGATGTTATTCTAGGTATGGATTGGCTTCATACTTGCTATGCCTCGGTCGATTGTAGAACTCGAGTGGTCAAGTTTCAGTTTTCTAATGAGCAAGTTTTAGTATGGAGGAGTAGTTCATCAGTGCCTAAGAGCCATTTTATTTCATACCTTAAGGCCAGGAAGTTAGTGCATCTATTGCTTAGTCTGAGTTAATAACTCTAGTGTTGAGACACCGCTTATTTAGTCAGTTCCACTTGTAAGTGAGTTTCCAGAGGTCTTTCCAGATGATCTTCCCGGAGTCCCTCTTGAGAGAGAAATAGTATTCAAAATAGATATTCTTCCCGATACTCAACTCATTTCTATTCCGCCATGTAGAATGGCTCCAGCTGAGTTAAAAGAGCAATTGAGAGATCTTCCTGATAAGTGTTTCATCCGACCAAGTGTCTCACCTTGGGGCGCTCTGGTCTTATTCATGAGAAAGAATGATGGTTCCCTTAGGATGTGTATCAATTACCGCCAGTTGAACAAGGTCACCACAAAGAATCAGTATCCCCTTCCGAGAATCGATAAGCTTGTCGACCAACTTCAGGGTGCCACTTGCAATTCTCTAAGATAGACCTCAGATCTTGCTATCATCAGTTGAAAGTGAGAGAAAGTGACTTCCCGAAGACAGCATTCAGGACCGTTATGGTCATTATGAATTCCTTGTTATGTCCTTTGGTTTGACTAATATTGCCCCTACATCATTCATGGATCTCATGACAGAATATTTAAGCAGTATATGTATATGTTTGTTATTGTATTCATCGACGACATCCTTATTTACTCGAGGAATGAGGAGGATCATGCCAATCACCTCAAAATAGTCCTCCAAACTCTCAAAGATCGAGAGTTATATGCCAAGTTTTTTAAGTGTGAGTTTTGGCTTGAATCCATGACATTCTTAGGCCACATTTTGTCTGGCAAAGGAATTTGAGTCGACACTCAGAAGATATAAGAAGTGTAGAACTAGCCCATACCTACCTCCGCAACTAACATAAGAAGTTTCTTGGGTTTGGCTGGTTACTACAAAAGATTTTTTGAGGGGTTTTCATCTATTTCATCCACGTTGACTAAGCTGACTCAGAAGACAACTAAGTTTCAATGGTCTGAAGTTTGTAGCAAAGCTTTCTGGAATTGAAAACTCGGCTAACTATTGCACTAGTGTTGACCTTACTAGAGGGTACAGAGGGTTTTGATGTTTGCGAAAGAAAGATACCAAAGCAATGTTGTATCAGGCTGCCTGTCTTTTTGTAGTTGGATCTCAAATGGGAGAAAAAAACATGTTGATAAATGAGTTGGGCTTGGTTGTGTACTAATTCAGAATGGTAAGGTTATAGCCTATGCCTCCAGACAACTTAAGATTCACGAGAGGAACTACCCAACCCATGATCTCGAGTTGGTAGTAGTAGTTTTTGCTCTCGAAATATGGCGTCACTATCTCTATGGCGTTCATGTGGGTGTGTTCACAGACCACAAGAGTCTCCAGTATGTTTTCAGTCAAAAGGAGCTTAATCTCAGACAAAGGAGGTAGTTAGAGCTACTCAAGGATTACACATAAGTATCTTCTATCACCTGGGTAAGGCTAATGTTGTTGCTGATGCTTTGAGCAGGTTGTCCATGCGGAGTACTGCTCATGTCAAGGAAGGCAAGAAAGAATTCACTAAGGAAGTTCAAAGACTTGCACGTTTGGGAGTCCGTTTGGTAGATTCTAGTGAAGGTGGAGTTGTTGTGATGAATGGGGTTGAATCGTAATTTGTGTCAGAAGTGAAAGAAAAGCAAGACAAAGACCCTATCTTACTTAAACTAAAGGAAAATGTTCATAAGTAGAAGGTGATGACTTTTGAACAAAGGGTAGATGGTGTATTGAGATATCAAGGTAGACTGTGTGTTCCAAAGGTGGATGAGCTCCAAGAGAGGATCATGGTAGAAGCTCATAGTTTCAGATATTCGATCCATCCGGATTCCACAAAGATGTACCATGACTTGAGATAAGTCTATTGGTGGAGCAGTATGAAGAGGTGTATTGCAAATTTTATTGCTAAGTGCCCAAATTTCCAACAAGTCAAGGTTGAACACCAAAGGCCATGTGGTGTGGCTCAGAACATAGCTATTCTGTAAAGGAAGTGGGAGATGATTAATATGGACTTCATTACTGGCTTAATGTGATCTCACAGGCAGCATGATTCGATTTTGGTAGATCGGATGACTAAATAAGCCCATTTCTTGCCGATAAAGACTACCAATTCAGCAGAGGTGTTTGCTGGTTTGTACATTCGTGAGATGGTTCGACTTCATGGAGTTCCCTTGTCTATCGTCTCGGATAGAGGTGCTTAGTTTTGGAAGTCGTTTAAAAAAATCTTGGGTTCGAAGGTAAACCTTAGTGCTACTTTTCATGCTTAGACAAATGGTCAAGCAGAGCGTACTATTCAAACCTTAGAGGATATGTTGAGAGCATGTGTGTTGGGCTTCAAAGGGAATTAGGATGACTACTTGCCTTTTATTGAGTTTGCATATAATAACAGCTATCACTCCAGTATTCAGATGGCTCCTTATGAGGTTCATTATGGGCGAAGGTGTAGATATCCTATTAGATGGTTTAAAGTTTGAGATAGGACCAGACTTAGTCCATCTATCCATGGAGAAGGTGAAAATAATCCGAGAGAGGTTGAAAACAGCGCAGAGCCGTCAAAAATCCTATACAGATGTTAGAAGAAGAGATTTGGAGTTTGCGATTGATGATTGGGTATATCTAAAGGTTTCACCTATGAAGGGTGTTAGGAGATTTGGTAAAAAAGGAAACCTAAGTTCTCGATAGATTGGTCCTTACTAGATATCCAAAAGAGTTGGTAAAGTAGCTTATGAGTTGGAGCTACCGTCAGAGTTAGTAATAGTCCATCCAGTATTTCACATCTCTATGCTAAGAAAGTGTTTGGGTGATCCTTCACTTATTGTGCCTATCGATAAGACTATTATCAAGGACACCTATCTTTTGAGGAGATTCCCGTTCAATAGAATGAAAAATAATTTATAAACATGATGCAATTTTCCATATTGACCATGATATTTGCCTTAAGACTATGAGGATGATGTCTTAGGCTATGACGTCTAGGTCCATGATATGCAAAAATTAAATCCTCAGGTCATGAAAATGATGTCCTTAGGCCATAAAAATGATGCCCTTAGACTATGACACCTTCGGATCATAATAAGCAGAAATTAAATCCTCAGGTCATGAAAATATTGTCCGTGGGCCATGAAAAATGATGCCCTTAGACTATGACACCTTCGGATCATGACAAGCATAAATTAAATCCTCAGGCCATGAAATGATGTCTGCATGCCATGAAAGATGGTGCCTTTAGACTATGACGCCTTCAGAACATAAGTAATAAGTAAAGAGAGCATATCTGTTTTGAAATAATTCGGGCATCAAGTGATATTTGTGGCTCGATTTGGTAGAAACTCCATATAGATGTATCCCTTGGGCTCCATGTGATCATAATGACTTGATTCAACAATAGATCCAATATAGTTCTCGGGCTCAATATAATTTTCGGGCTCATTGTAGATACAATTCTCGGGCACAAGTAATTCTCGGGCACATGCAATTCTCGGGAACAATGCAATTCTCGGACATATGTAATTATTGGGCACAATATATTTCTCGGGCATATGCAATTCTCGGGAATAATGCAATTCTCGAGTACAATGCAATTCTCGGGCACATGCAATTCTCGAGCACAATGTGATTCTCGAGCATATGCAATTATCAGACACAGTGTAGATCTCGGGCACAATGCAATTCTTGGGCACATGCAATTTTCAGGCACAATGCATTTCTCGGGCACATGCAATTTTCAGGCATAATGCATTTCTCGGGCACATGCAATTCTCGGTCACAATGCAAATTTCGGGCACATGTAATTCTCAGGCACAATGCAATCTTTGGGCACAATGAAATTCTCGGGCACATTGCAATTCTTGGACACAATACATTTCTCGGGCACATGCAATGCACAATGCAATCTTTTGGCACAATGCAATTCTCGGGCACATGCAATTCTTGGGCATAATGCAATTCTCGGGCACATGCAATGCTGGGGTACAATGCAATCTTTGAGCACAATATAATAGTTGAGAGCATGTAGCAGCTTAGACCTTCGCCTTATTGGAAGGATCGAGTGCCATTTGTTGGCGTTTGTAAAGCGCATTATAAAGTAGCTTGGTCCTTCAGCTTATTGGAAGGACGGTGTCCCATTTGTTTGATATTGTCGGGCTCGGTATAAAGTAGCTTGATCCTTCATCTTATTAGAAGGACATGGTGCCATTTACTGGTGATTTGTCGAGCTCAATATAACAACAGCTCCTTCAGGCGATGTTGAAATTGCTTCTTATATGTATCTGTTTTTCAGCATTTAAGAAAAATAGTTAGTTTATAAGAGAGGAGGTTGATCTGTATCTCTGCTTTGATCGACGCACTCCTTTGTGGTCTTCTTGGAGATCGTCCTTCTATTCTGAATGCAATTTTGCCAAAACTTTTGGGTTTTCCTCAAAAATTTCTGCCCCAGTGTAGAACTTTAGACTTACATATGCTTCTTTAAAGATCAAAAGTCGTTTCTCATGAATTTTTGAGACACTCTCAAAAATTCTGCCCCAGTTTCATGATTAGTGAATAAATGATGGAATTATTAGGGCCCTTTCTAAATTTGTTCCAATCTAGTGACTTGCAAGTCAATAATCTTCAGATGAAATTATTGAGATCCTCTCAAAAATACTACCCCATTATTGTGACTTGTAAGAAAATGCTCTTTTGATAGAATTTTTGAAATTTCTCTAAAAACTTCTGTGACAATATTACGCTCGAAAGAAAAGCTCTTTTCATGGAATTTTTGAGATCCTCTCAAAAATTCTACCCTAGTTGCATACTTAGGATAAAAATGTAATTTTTATTAGGATAGGACCAAACTCCATAAGAGTGCCTACGTATCCCCTCTTAAACGGGAATCAGGTCTAAGGTAATTCCAATTACAAAGAATAAAAGCATAAGCCAGACATCAAATAAAATACTCCTCAATAGCACTTGAAATGATAAGCTTGGACCAAACCTTGTCGTCCATTTGCAGGTATGAATATAGAAACCTTAACCTCAAACGACATGAGTCCTTCTTAGAAGCTGTTTCATCGACTTCCAGCATGTTCAAGAGTAATTTGGAAATTGATTGTTGGATACATTTGGCGTAGGATACTTCAAATATATTACTTTGGTATCAATCAAGTTTTGAATCATGTCCTTAAGAGAACGACATGCTTTAGTATACCCCTTTATCCCTGAATGATAGTCACAAATATTGTTGGGATCATACCATTTGGATTGAGTGTCTGGATTCTTAGTAGGAATAGGTGTCACATAGCCAGCCACCTTAAGCCTTACATAGAGTTGGTCTATGAATTCAACTAAAGGAGCGTAAATTATGATGGCTTTTTCTAAACATTGGATTGCTTTTTGGTGTCATATTGTTGAGTGTTGGACTTGATATTGCGAATGAGGTTTTTGGTAGGGAGGCATTTGGTATGGAGGCAACTGATATGGTATGAGCGATGCACGATACCGAGAGGTTTGGTACAAAGGAGCTTGATATCGAGGAGATTGTATGGTGGCATTCTGTAGGTGTGAGGGGCACTACACAGGTTTGGAGGTATATATATGAGTTTGGGGAGGATATGGGTAATTTGGAATTTGAGTGTTCGTTGGAGGAATGTGAATGGAGCTTGGTTGATTTTGAGGATGGGAGGCAGGATGAATTGGCGGAGGATTATTTTGGAAAGTGGACTGATTTGTAGCAGAATGGTTATCCATGTTTGTATCCAAAGCAGGATCAATAGAGAGTAATAACTAATCCCATTCGTGCATATCTGCTATCTCTTCTTCTAATTTCCTTATTTTCTGCTCCAACCTTGAGATCAACTCATTCGAAGAATATTCTACTTCGACAGTTTCAATCATTTCCGTAATAACATTGTTATCAATCATTTTTCTCTTTCCTTTGTGATTTGAATTAAGAGGAGAAGGAAGAACACCTTTTGATCGTGTGTGGTAAACCAAAGTCTACAGATCAACCGTTGGGTAGGAGTAAACAATAAAAATTAAAAGAAAACCAAGTTAGAACATTGGATATGAAGTCACTCCAAACATAAGAGAGCAGATGGTGTCAAGCTCTTGGGATCAATATCTTCAAGATGTCAACGCCATTTTGTCGCACCCCATTTTTAACAAAATGGGTTTGTGCAGCGACGTGATCACTCTTTTAGGTTTTGTTTTAAAAGAAGAGTCGTCACCTAAGGAATTAAAGGTGTGTTAGGGCACCATTCTACACTAAACTACCAAATAAAATTAATTGAAAGGGTTTGCACAACCATTGATCAGGTAAGGGTTCAAATTACCTCAAAAGAAAGGTGTTAAGCACCTTTCGAGGTCCAAAAAGGTAGGTCCCAGCCGAATCTTGTGAATTATGTGGAAATTAGGCGATAAAATAAAGGACCATTAATTTATTATGCTAAGAAAAGACTTTATCATAAAATATATATATAAAAAAACTTCATTCTTAATTTTAAGACAAGTAAATAAGCTAAGCTTGAATCGATTATTATCTAATCAATACAAATCTAGGTGATACGGCAATTAGACATGCAAACTTATTTTTATTTAATCAAGCAAGTTAAATCTATGCGAATTATTAGAATTGACACATGCAGAGCCAATAAAGCCACAAAGATTCATGGATTCAATCAAGTAAAGATAGATCTTCGACCACCAAATACAAAAACAAGATATTTGCAATATTAAAAATGAAAGAGGGAGAGGCTGACCTGATCTCTTCCAATAAAATGCTTAAAGTATTTGAATAATATGAATAAAAAGGAAAAGTTAATCCAAAAATAAAATAAAGTAAGGATAATGAGAATAAAGGATAGAAGAACTAACCTGGTTGCTTCCAGATCAAATGTTTAATTAAAGTATATCGTATAACATAAAAATTTAAATAAATTGACAATACATAAAGTTAAAGTTGAGAGGGAGAGAGAGAGGGGGGGCGGGGGGGGGGGGGTCAGGATATGACAAAGCTGAAAACGGGCCCAATGCGATGTTACTCCTTCTATTCCATTTTTATGATCGACTCACTTAAATGCCTTAACAAAAGACGAAAGGAATTCTTAAAGAAACTATTCAAGAGTAATAAATAAAATATTTTGATATTTAAAAAAAGTTATGTGAAGCTAAAATGTGTGTATATTTTTTATATTAAGATTATATGAAAGTATGTTGATAAGTTAACATAATAATAAAAATTGTCAAGTTTTTAAGACTTTTAAAAGGGTGATATATAAAATTATAATAGGAGGGAATAACGAGTTGCTTTATTTTAATAAAGCTATATATGCGCTTCATACAAGAAGTCAGCTATAGCCTGTCTGTTTTTCATCATTTTTCAAAACGTACCTGACCCCCTTGGGGAGACGATTCCACCTCATCATGAGCTCTGCTTCATGCGTTGTCTCCTTTACTCATTATGACAACGTCATTCCATTGTGGTGTACATGTAAAAATATTCAAAAGGGAGTGAGTTGTTTGTTCTTAAGACTTTACTAATCAAACAAAACTTAAACGATAAAGTAATAGAGACTCTTAATCAAAGTAAGTGCATAAGAAGATTCAAAATAAATTTGTATCTCATATCACCACTCACAATTAAATGACTACTTCGAGTCTTAAATAAAGTCTAGACCTCATTTCTTTTATGACTAAAATGTTAAAACAATAAAAGTATTCAAAACTATTCAAGGAAATTCAAAGAAAACTTATACATTAAGCATTTGAGGAAAGCGGCTAGGGTTATTAAAATTTGAAAACGACACAATTACATCTGAACGATTTGGCCGAATTCACACTGGCAATAAATAATTGATAACCCACCAATTGGTCAACTTAAACGCAGTTAATAGCCAAATGTAGTGAAGTAACCAATTTAAAAAACTTATGGAATTATAAAAAATAAATCCAACATGTTACTTAACTAAAACCAAAAATTCCTATTTTGCTTAAGAAGCCACTAGCTATTTCTCATGAAATACTAACCATGATACTTAATAGATACTATGATGAATTTACACTACCATTAACATCACAAATAATACATGCTACAAAATGATAAATAATACTGCGTCTAGCCACAATAGATACAAGACAAAGTAACACCATTTCTGTATGTAAAAAGAGTTATTTCAAAAGAATTGTTCTTTGAAGTATATTTGAAAAGTCCCCAAATTGTGTTACAAATAAGCTAAGATGACAACTGGAAAAATATGTGTCAATTTACATTCACATGTCCTTATCACTTGTCATATTTTAAGCCATACCCTTCTCCTATAAATACTCACTTCTCCTTTAGAAATATACAACAAAGAACAATATTCAGCCTTCTTTCACATTCTCTCGTTTACTTGTTTCTTATGGTTAATGTTTATTTTAATTATTTATTATTCCACTAATAACTTGCTGGTATTAATTAATTTGCCGATTCTTGTATCTTCTATTTAAACAGGGAAGACTTGTTTAATCCTAGAAAAATATTTCACACCGCTGAAATAGTTTCTTCGGACAGTACCCAACACGACTCAAATATTAATTGTAAACTACTTAAAATATTATAGTAGTAATATTCATCTAATTTTCTGTCCTACTATTTTATTAAATAATTAGTTATTGTTGTTATTGTGATATTTGTAATTGTAACCCCAACAATCTAAGAAACTATGGCAAATAATTATACTCCTGAAATTATTTCTGATGCTACAAATGATGGTACTAATTCCTCTACCCCAGTTTCAGCTGTATTACCTTATGCCAAACCTTTTCCAGATGTGTCAAATACTAAAAAAATTTCTAATAAAAATTTTAAAAGATGGCAAGAACGTATCTTCTCATTGCTTGATGTTCATAGAGTTGCACATGCTTTAATACATCCACAACCTAGTGCAGACGTTGATAATAAAATTCTGAAATCATGGCAATATGCCAATAAGGTATGTCGCCATACTATATTGCAAACTATTTCTAACGAATTGTTTGATGTTCCTTGTAGTTGCAAGGAAGCAAAAGTTATTTGGGAAGTTTTAATTAAGAAATTCACCGTTGAAGATGCTACCAAATAAAAATTTGTAGTTGGAAGATATTATCAATGGCAGATGAGTGATGTGAAAGAGATGAAAATTCAAATCAATGAATATCAAAAATTGCTTGAAAACTTGAAGTCTGAAGGAATTTCTCTACGAGAAAATTTTTCTTGCTGGAGTGTTGATCGAAAAATTGCCTGAGTCGTGGAATGATTATAAAAATAACCTAAAACATAAGCAAACAATTTACTGTTGAGGAGATAGTAACTCACATTTTAATTGAAGATACTAATAGAAAGGAATCATTTAAAGCTAAACAACGGGCTCTCAAAGCAAATTTAGTGCAAGGTCAAAGCAACAAAAATAACAGGTATGGTAATAAGTCTCAAGGTTAGAGGCTTAATGACCCCAACTTTAAGAAAAAGAAAAGTGTTGATTTACTTGTGGAAAACCAGGTCATCATGCAGCTCAGTGCAGGAGAAGAGTTAAAAATGACAATGAAAAAGGTTATCCTCCCAAAGCTACTTTAGCTGAAGGAGATGAAATTATTGCAGCTGTCATTTCTCATGTAAACCTTGTGGAACATATAAAAAATGGGCGGTAGACTCTGGGGCTATTCGACACATCTGTGCAAATCGAGAAGCATTTGCCTCCTATTACCAATAGGAGATGACAATGAAGTGGTCTACCTTGGTGTGATTTGGGTGGTCAATAATGGATAATGGTGGTTGTTTTTATGTAGTTTCCTAGCTGTCTCCTTCTTGTTCATAATGATGAAAAAGAAATTGAAATCTAAGGAAAATGTAGACGTTGGGTGAGGTGAGTCAAAAAATGGAAAAGATTGATATTGGGGAGTAAATATGGGGCAAATTGACGTTTGAGGGAGAAAAAATAAGGAAAATTCTGATTTGAGGTGATCTTTTGGGAAAAAATATAGTTTTCCATCTGTAGAAAATAGCTAAGAAGATTTTAGGGATATGAGAAGATTTGATCAAAAAAAAAATGAAAAATTTAAACTATATGGATATTTGAGTTTAAATAAAATTCTATAAAAATATATAAAATGGGTAACTATTAAATTACTAAGTAAAAGAAATATTATTAAATCAATAGTTATATTATTGTAAAAAATATATCACCAATATTTGCAATAAAATAAATAATAACATTAAAATATTCACACAAATATTTATAACTAAATAAAAATTAAATAAACAAATTAATATAGGAAAGGAGGAGACAATAATAATAATAATAATTTGTAAATTATGGATACTAAAGTATATAGTTAATTGGGTAAAATTAACTATAAACTTTAAAAGAAATAAGTTCTAAAATATATATTTAATCGAATAGCAATCAGAAAATGGCTTATAGGTTGGTCAAAATTGGGTGTCAATAGTCCCTCCTTCAGTATTTTGAGTTCATGAGTTTTAGGTGTATTTTTCATTAAATTGGGTTGTTAAGCTTTTCCCTACCCTTTCCATGCTCAATTCATCCATCATTCGAGGACGAATGATTCCAAGGGAGATATATTGTAACACCCTAAAAATTTCTAAGCTAAGGTCCGAACCATTCTTTATTTTCATGTAAAGTCATATCGGGTGATTCTTAAATTTCTCATATGTGTGAAGGTCAATTATTTAGTGTTGGAATGGATTTGGATATGAATTAAGGTCACAAGAACCCCCTAGCACAAAGTTGAGTTGAAAGCTTCCTTACCATTTAAGTTTTGACATAAGATTCCACTTAGATCAACTTCAAACGATTATATCTCCCAGCACATAATTAATTATGTGGCCCATGACCAATAAAATTGAAGGTCTTTGAGTTCTCTTTCCAACGCCACCGAGTTTGCCTCATTTCAAGTTCGAAGTAAAATGTTATGACCATTTTACCAGAGGCTCTCATATTAGAAAAAGCTGACGGCAACCATGACGGGCCGTCAGACCTGTGACGGGCCGTTAGCTGGGCCGTCACACATGCAGAATTTCAGGTATTTTTGACAATGACAGGTGACGGGCAGTCATCCTGGTGACGAGCCATCAAGACCTCCGTCAGACGCGCCTGGGGTTTTGCATTTTCTAACAATTAAGAGTATTTTGGACTTTTTCCATCCCTCCTAAGCCTAAATCCAGACCCTTTTACACCTAGTTAAGGGTCTTATCAATGTTAAACGTCCATTTTACGTTCTGTAACACTTCAAATCATTAGAGCAAGGTTCCAAGAGGAGAAAAAAAGCTAGAGTTTCGAGCGTTCTTCAAGTTTCCATCAATTTTGTCAAGAACTTTGTTCTTCCCAGGTATTTAAGGCTATCATAGTGTTGGAATAGTTCATCATCACACCCCTACATCTACTTTCAAATCAGTAAAAGAGTAATCTAGGGTTTTTATCCTTGATTTCGAGTATTCTTGAGATGAGTAGTATCGTTGAATTTTGAATTTCTATTCCTAATTGTTGAATTGATATATATCATGCATTGAAAATTTTCAATTCATTGTTCATGTCTATTTTCAAGCATGAAACTTATTATTGAGTTATTTATTGAGAAATCCTTTTAACCAATCATTGTCTTAAATTAATTTCTGAGAAAAGTAAAGAAGAGTTTTGAGTAGAGTCTAAAGAGTTGTTTTGAGAGAGATTAGGAACTAAGTATTTCCCAAACATATCATTTTTAAAGAGAAAAAAGAGAAACTTTGATTTCTAAATGAGTCTATTAGTTGAGAGATATTTCAGAGCAGATACCTCTTTTAAGAGGACAGTTTGAGCAATTATCTCAAACCAGAGAAAGAGTATGTTTTATGCATTTGAGCATGAGTATAAATATTATTGGGAATAGTATTGATCATCGATATGGGGATGAGTTTAGAAAACTCAAAATCCTCATAAACCATGTCTTGCCATCATGGGTACAGGATCATACTTTTTAGATGAATCCTTATAGCTTAGTGGATCCACTTAGTTGAGAGATTCTATTCCACGACACAGTATAGGACAGTTCTGGAAGCGTGGACAAGACATTGTATCATCACATAGCTCATTGTGATGGCTGTCAGTTAGAGAATCTTCCAATAGAGTTAATGTGTATTTTAATATATCACTTATTCTGTTGAGTTCAGAGATGAGTAAGTATTTTGTAAAGCTTTAAACGATTTAACCCATTTACTTCTTTACATCCAGCTTGAGTATATTTTATCTACTATTGTCCTTTCTTTTAGTTGTTTCGCTTCGGCTATATTACATACTCGTACACCGCAATGGCACATATGTAAGTTATGATGTTGAGGTCATGTTCGGCAAGTGTTATGATGCCGAGGTCATTTCCGGAAGTGTTTGTGATGCTCAGGTCATTTCCAGCTAGTGATATAAAGCCGATGGGAAATGGTCCTGGCGAGGATTGATTATTGTGGTTTGTTACATTTTGGTTCTCATGATTGACCTTCTTGTTAATTGTGACTGATGTGTGTAATACTTATGAATAATCTATTTGATACTTGAGATTGTGTTGATACTTGATACTTACTTGATTTGTGTTGGTTATCAAATTGTAACAATGAATCGTAATTATTGAGCCTTGTGAGCTGTGTATTGTAGAACTGTTAGGCTGGGTTGATTCCTATGCAGGTTGTAGTTTGAGGAGATTCAATTGGGATGAAAGGGGTATTCAATTTATAGCTAGTTGCTCTTTTATAAGGTTGCCTGCTGGGTACCGCGTTATTGGTACTCAACTCTTTCTTCTACATTTGTGTAGATTCCGAGCTCAGTTCTGTTGATCATCCTTCTTCTCCTTCTCACCGAGGCTTGTAAACGACTATTGAGAGGTAGCTACTTGTCATCCCGACGGTCTCTTTTTTTCTTTATGTTATGCTTTATTCTATTTTAGAAACAAAGACATTGAGACTTGTACTTATTTCTTAATTCTGCACTTTATGTATTAGTGTCTTGTACACGTGAAAACCAGGTTTCGGGGAGTTTATTGAACAAATATGTTTTCCACTTTCAGTTTATTCTTGATTTATCATTTCATTTCCTTTCTTTCATTTCGTTGGGTGGAGGCTGACTTGTCTTGGTGGGAATAGACAAGCGCCATCATGTCCATTTTTGGGCCATGACAAATGGTATCAGAACCCCAAGTTCATAGGTCTCACGTGTGTACAAGCCAACTCTAACTAGAGTTTCGAGGATCAGTACGGAGACGTCTGTACTTATCTTCGAGAGGCTATGAAAACTGTTAGGAAACTTTCTTTTGTTCATTCTTTCTAATCATGCGTGGTTACCTTCACTAGTGTTGAGTTGTCGCATATTCTTTTTGCTGATGCCGAGGACCAGAGCTTCTAGTTCCAGTGGTAAAGGGGAGGCAGTCCCCGAGGCAGTTGCTGAGACCCCAGCCAGGGGTAGAGGTAGCGCCAAAGCTAGAGGTCATTCTTGTGGAGTAGCACCGGTTAGAAGTCATGCACGTGAAGCTGCACCAGCCAGAGGAAGAGCTAGAGAGACTTCACCTGAGCCACAGGTTGAGGTTGCTGAGGACCATGTTCCTCCTGGGTTTGGAGCTCCCTTATTTCAGGAGATGTTGTTCAGGATGTTAGGTGTGGTGGAGAACTTCTCTCAGGGTGGTTCAATAGGTACACCACATGGTTCTTAGACAGGGTTGGGGGCATAGACCCCACTTCAGCAGCAGGCTCTGAGTATTCAAGATCGGGTGGGTCAACCACAAGTGGTTTTGACATCAGTGGTGGGTGTTCAGATTGCTCCTGAGTTTATTCTGACGACAGCTGAGCAGCAGTGCTATGAGAGGTTTTAGAATATGAAACCACCCTAGTTTCAGGGTGGTAAGAGCGAGAATGCTCATGAGTTGTTGACTTTGTGCCATGAGATGCTTGAGGCAGTGGGTATGTTGGATGCTCGTAGTGTTTGTTTTGTTGCACTTCAGCTGCATGGATGCTTCAATGAGTGGTGGAGGACTTTTGGGAGGTCAAGACCAGTTGGATCTCCTCCTGTAGAGTGGGATGTGTTTTCCAGTGCTTTCCAGGACCGTCTCATTCCTTGGACCTTGAGGGAGGAGAGTCGACTGAGGTTTGAGTACTTGAGATAGGGCAGTTTGTTTGTGACTGAGTATGAGGCCCGATTCTGTGAGCTTTCTAGACATGCTATGACTATTGTTCTCGATGGGGCAGAGAGAATTTGCAGGTTTGTGAGAGGGTTGACTTTGTCTACTAGGTCGTATGTGTTCCGAGCAGCCAGAGAGGGGGCTTCCTTCCAGTCCATTGTGAGCACCGCCAATGAGGTGGAGTTGATGCTTTTAGAGAAGTTTGGAGAGCCTAAGAGGGCCCATTCTTCTGGTCAGTTTTCTGGTGCCTCATCTAGAGGCAAGGGTACACATAGAGGTGGTAGTTCCTTTCAGCAACATGGCGGGTTCATGCACCTATGCTAGTAGTAAATAGTGGGCAGTCATCCCGAGGGTCTTACGGTTTAGACTGAGGTTGCCATTGTAGCTCATCTAGTTTGCAGTTGTAGTTATCCGTCCAGAGGTTTTGCTTTGAGTGTATTGATCCAGGTCACATGACTCGATAGTGTCCTCTACAGACTCACTAAGGACCCCAGTGTACTTATTCAGCTGCTCTAGCTAGAGATTCAGTGCCTCCGACCAGGGGTCGAGGAAGAGGTCAGTCCGGCAGAGGCGGCAGGACTTTTGGTTGGGGTGCTACAGCTCTGGAGGGTGGAGGTAGGGGTTCTTCTCAGAATGCAGGTGGTCGAGAGGGCCAGTGCTATGCTTTCCCAGGGAGACCTGAGGCTGAGACTTTTGATGCTTTGATCACAAGTATCGTCCCAGTATGCCATCGACCTATGTCTGTATTATTTGATCCGGGGTCTACTTTCTCGTATGTGTCTACCTATTTTGCTGCTGGGTTTGATATGATTTCTGACTTCATGCCTATGCCTATTAAGTTTCTACACCAGTGGATGAGTCCCTAGTGGTGGATCGAGTATATCGATCTTGTCTTGTTTCTTTGGCTGGGTATGATACTTAAGTAGACTTGATCAATTTGGGAATAGCATACTTTGATGTTATTTTAGGTTTGGATTGGCTCTCTCCGCATCATGATATTCTTGATTATTTTGCTAAGACTGTTACCTTAGCGATGCCGGGTGTCCCAAGAGTTAAGTGGATGGGTGCTAGTGGTTCTTATCCTAGCAAAGTTATCTCCTTCATTCGAGCTCAGAGATTGGTCGATAGAGGGTGTTTATCATATTTGGCTTTCATTCGAGATACTAGTGTTGAGCCACCTCCCATGGATTCCATGCTCGTGGTTATAGAGTTTTCATATTTGTTTCCTACTGATCTTCCAAGTGTTCCTTCGGATAGGGATATTGATTTTGCTATTGACTTGGAGTTGGGCACCAAGCCCCTCTCTAGTCCTCCTAATAGTATGGCTCTAGCTGAGCTGAAGGAATTGAAGGATCAGTTGCAGGATTTGTTAAGCAATGGATTCATTCACCCTAGTGTTTCTCCGTGGGGTTCTCCTATGTTGTTTGTGAGGAAGAAGGATGGATCCATGAGGATGTGTATTGATTGTCAGGAGTTGAACAAAGTGATCGTGAAGAACAAGTATCCTCTTCCTCGTATTGATGACTTGTTTGATCATCTTCAGGGTGCACCTCTATTTTCTAAGATTGATCTGAGTTCCAGGTATCATTAACTGAAGATTAGGGCATCAGATATCCCTAAAATAGCTTTCATGACTCGTTTGGGGCTTATGAGTTTCTTGTGATGTCTTTCGATTTGACTAACGCCCCTACTACGTTTATGGAGTTGATGAACCGGGTGTTTCGACCTTACTTGGATTCTTTTGTGATAGTATTCATTGATGACATCTTGGTATACTCCAAGATTGAGGAGGATCACGATCGGCATCTGAGGATTGTACTCCAGAAATTGAGGGAAGAGAAGTTGTATGCCAAGTTCTCAAAGTGCAAGTTTTAGCTTGATTCTGTGGCATTTTTGGGACATGTGGTGTCCAAGGAGGGTATTAGGGTGGATCCAGTCAAGATTGAGGCAGTTGGAGGTTGGACCAAGCCTACATCAGTTACTGAGATCCGGAGTTTTGTGGGACTTGCAGGCTATTACAGGTGATTTTTTTAGAGCTTTTCCACTATTGCATCTTCTTTCAGTTTTGACTTTACTCGAGGAAGGTGTGGACCTCACCGTTTATTGTGATGCTTCTGGAGTTGGGTTAGGTAGTGTTCTGATGTAAAAAGGGAAAGTGATTGCCTATGCTTTTAGACAGTGGAAGACCCATGAGAAGAGCTACCCTACCCATGATCTAGAGTTGGCAGTTGTGGTGTTTGTGCGTAAGCTATGGTTGCATTATCTGTATGGGGTTCACAGGTCTTCACTCACCATCGAAGTCTTCAGTACATCTTCAGTCAGGGGGATCTGAACTTGAGGTAGTGTAGATAGCTTGAGCTTCTGAAGGACTACGACATCATTATCTTATATCATTCGGGAAAGGCCAATGTGGTGGCCGATGCTTTGAGTAGGAAGATTGCTAGTATGGGAAGTCTTGCATCTTTTAGTGTTCAGGAGAGACCATTGACTAGATATGTTCAAAGGTTAGCCAACAGTCTCAGCCAACTGCATATTTCTAAGGAGATCGGTTGTTTGATTGCTTTCATTGAGGCTCTTCTTCCTTAGTTGAGAAGATTCGAGAGCACCAGTTTGATGATGAGAAGTTGTGTCTCATTCGAGATAAAGTGTTGACAGGGGAAGTCAAGGAGGTTGTCCTTCATTCTGATTCTATCTTGAGGATTGGAGGCACGATTTGTGTTCCCAAATCAGGTGAGTTAGTTAGATTGATTCTTGAGGAGACCTATTGTTCTCAATATTCTATTCATTCGGGAGCGGAAAAGATGTATCATGACCTGAGCCAACATTATTAGTGGTGTTGAATCAAAAAAGATATTGCGGACTTTATTTCTATGTGCTTGACTTGCCAACAGGTCAAGTGTGAGCACCAACTACCTGAAGGTTTATCACTGTCACGACCCGAGCCTACACCCTGGACATGACCGGAACTCGAGAACCGTTGCTGGTCCCCAAGTGAACCCTCATCCTGGCTGACTACAACCGAAAAACTAACTCAAGCATACACAAGCATCAAATTGAAAGAAATGCTAAATCAACAGTTTCTTTAAATCTCAAAACTCTCTAAATATACTAAGTATGAACATAGGTTTTAAATAAAACATCTCAAACTGAAAGACTCTCCAAAACTGTCTATTTATGAAGCCTCTACCGTATAAAGATGAATGTTGGGACAAGACCCATGACTCCTAAAAAAAACTAATACTAATAACTCACAAAACTAGAGTCCTCCGGAAGCAAGGAGGCCTCAATCAAAAGTTGATGAGCGGATGAGGTGATCTCAACGGACTCTTGTTGAGGATCCTAAGTACCTGTATCTGCATCATTAAAAGATGCAGGTCGAATGACATCAGTATATTGAATGTACGAGAATATAATATAGTTGAATGGACAAATAGCTGAACTGATAGAGTTGAAAGAATACATACCTCAACTCAACTCAATACAAAGCAATAACAAGAGCTGAAAACATTTAAAGCTTCATAAATTAAAGATGCTAACTCAAGGATGTATAACAAAATACAATAAAATACTTTTTACTTTTATTTGGGAGATACTCTAACCGACAACCATCACTATGAGCTACATGATGATACGACATTTTGCCCATGCTGCCACAACTATCCTATACCGTGCTGGGGTATAAAACCTCTCAACTAAGTGGATCCACTAAGCAATAAGGATTTATCTAAAAAGTATGATCCTATACCCATGTTGGCAAGACATGGTTTATGAGGATTTTGAGTTGTTTGAACTCATCCCTATATTGGTGCTGAATATTACTCCCAATAATATATATACTCATGCTCAAATGTATAAAATGTACTCTTTCTCTGGTTTGAGATAATTGGTCAAACTATCCTCTTAAAAGAGGTAACTGCTCTGAAATATCTTTGAACTCATTACTCATTTAGAAAACAAGGTTTCTCTTTGCTCAATGAAAAAATACTTCCTCTGGGTTGAGGTAATTACATAAAAGGGTCTCTTTAAGAGGTACTTGCTTTGTACTCAATATTTCTGAAAACTCTATTATTTTTCTAAAAATAATGCTCTCTTTCTTCATGTAAAAATGAAACATTTGGAAAATACTTAGTTCCCTTATACTCTTGCTCAAATCTTGGTTAAAACCACTCGGTGCTAACCAAAATTCCCACGGATTAGACATAGTTCAATTATCCTAAGTAGACATGGGTAGTCGCCTCTTGTCTATTATTAGTCATAAGTTCATTATTAGTAGACATGGGTGATCGCCGGTTGTCTACATTAGGGAACGTGGGTGATCGCATCTTGTCCCTTCATTAGAATAGCTCCTTAAGAACATGGGTAATCACCTCTTGTTCATTCAAATTCATAGTGTGAGTATTACGTGAGAAATCCTTTCACAACTCAACAACAACATCAACATATCATAACTTTCGCACTTCAATCTAAAAGCACCCTTGATTCATCATTAACTTCATAAGAAACATGCATGATTTCATAGGCTTCATCTTTACATAGTTCATCATGCTCAATATTTTATAAATCATAGAGTTCATATGGGTTCATAAGAATTCAACTTAAATCATGCAATTCAATGCAATCTCATACTTAGAAGACCATAAACAGGGCAATTTGACCATATTTGAAGGAACCTACATAGTAGAGGAAAATCATGCTTTTGATTTGAATATGCTTAATTCCATAAAATCATCCTTAGTTCATTCATAATTCATGCATGGATTCATAGAGATTTTCATAAAATTACTCAATTCATAGGCCAACCAACCAATCAAAGTATAGATTAGGAAATTGGGGAGAAATAGCATGGGTTCATGGGGATTCATTCAATCTTTACATCAAATCATATAATTCACGCTAATTTGTGCACTAAATTACTTTATCACGCTAGATCGTGCACTATAAATCATAATATCAACAATTGAAATCATAATTGAAGAACCCATGAGAATTGATCAAAAACCCTAATTCAATTGGGGAAATTGAACCTTGAAAACCTTGAAGAAAGTTGAGGACCCATTGGAGGAAAGGGCTCCAAATGGTGAACACAATCATACCTCAACAAAGTCTACAAGAAATTGATGAAAATTGATGGTCTTCAATGGAGGATCTTAGTCTTCTTCTTCCTTGAAGCTTGAGAGAATTTTTCTTAGAGAGAGAAATATTTGAGAAGAGGAGAAATTTGGGAATGAGTTAGAATGAGTGAAACTAGGCTTAGAAAATATATATAGGGTATGGGTTAAGGGTATAACCGACTTATATTAATAGTTAAACATTTAGGAAAAAGACCAAAAACCCCTTAAATAATAACTGTCGGGGGCAATCTACGGGCAGGACCTACAGTCCCTACGTCAATCGACGGACCGTCCTGTCCTTCCGTCAATTGATTCAAAGACTTCAGTTGGGGCTGAAAATTTGGCTAAGTATGTAAGGGATCTACAGAAACCATCTACGGACTGTCAACTGGTTGACGACCCGTCCTGTTGCTCCGTAGGTCGAGGTTCAGAAACTTGGAAATCCTGAAAGTTCACAATGCCAATGACGGCTCCCACCTACGGTTTGACCTACGGTCCGTAGGCCCATGGACGGACCATCCTAGTCAACCGTCGTTGGGTTCAGAGACTGTCAACTTGGACCCTGCAACGACGGGTCCCATCTACGGCTCGTACATAGAACGACGGCATGTTCTGGCAATCCGTCGTTGGGGTCCTGAAACTTGACATTTTGAGATCACAAAACTGCCACCCACGATTTCCACCTACGGGTTATAAGTCAACCTATGGTCAGTAGGTGGCCTCCGTCGTTACTGGCACCAACCATAAAAAATTAGAAATTCCACCCTTTCGAATCGGAGTATTACAGGATGTGTGTGGATTGTCGTGCCATTAACAAAATAATGGTAATGTATCAACATCTTATACCTCGCCTAGATGATATGCTTGACCAATTGCATGGCTCTAAAATATTTTCAAAAATTGATTAAAAAGTGGATACCATCAAATTCAAATGAATCTTGGAGATGAGTGGAAAACTGCTTTCAAAACTAAGTATGGATTGTATGAGTGGTTGGTGATGCCGTTTAACTTAACATGCACATAGTACTTTCATGAGGCTAATGAACCATATTTTTAAAGATTTTCATGGCAAGTTTGTGGCGGTGTAATTTAATGATAATCTTATCTCTTGAAGAACATGTGGAACACTTGAGGTTAGTTTTTGATGTGCTTAGGGAGCAACAATTGTATGCTAATTTATCTAAGTGCACGTTTTGTGTTGCTAAAGTAATCTTTCTTGGCTTTGTTGTCAGCTCGAATGGTGTTGAAGTTGATGAAGATAAAATTAAAGTAATAAAAGAATGGCCTATTTCTAAGAGTGTGACTGAAGTGAGGAATTTTCATGGACTTGCTAGTTTTTAGGAGATTTGTGAGGGATTTTAGTACAATTGTTGCAACATTAACAGAAGTCATTAAAAAAGATAAGGTGTTTAATTGGGGAAAAGAAAAAAGCATGCATTTAATGTCTTGAAAGATAAGTTGTGTTCTGCTCCTTTGTTACAATTATCTGATTTTTCTAAATCTTTTGAAGTTGAATGTGATGCTAGTGGAAAAGGTATAGGGGTTGTCCTAATGCAAAATTTGAATCCTATTGCATATTTTAGTGAGAAATTGAGTGGAGCTACATTGAATTATTCTACTTATGATCGTGAATTGTATGCCTTGATAAGGGCTTTGGCTACTTGGCAACATTACTTATGGCCGCGTGAGTTTGTGATAAAGAATGACCATGAATCATTGAGGTACTTGAAAAGCCAAGCTAAGTTAAGTAAAAGACATCCCAAGTGGGTGGAGTTCATTAGGACGTTTCCTTATGTGATTTCATACAAACAAGGTAAGGATAACGTGGTGGCTGATGCATTGTCTCGAAGGTACGTTCTTGTTTCTACTCTTACTTCTAAGTTGATGGGATTTGATCACATTAAAACTCTGTATGCTAATGATTCAGACTTTGGGGTTGCTTAATATGCATGTTTGAATGGACCCTTTGAGAAATTCACTCTACGTGATGGATTCCTTTTCAAGGAAAATAAGTTGTGTGTGCCAATATGTTCATTGTGTGGTGTTTTTGTAAGGGAGTCACATTGTGGGGGGCTTATGGGTCACTTTGGAGTGTCTAAAACCTTAGATATACTTGCTGAAAACTTCTTTCGGACTAGCATGCACAAGGATGTAGAAAAGTTTTGTGCACAATGTTTAGAATGTAAACATGCAAAATCTAGGGTTTTACCACATGGGTTGTATACTCCATTGTCTGTTCCAATTTCTCCTTGGATAGATATCTCTATGGATTTTGTCTTAGGTTTACCGAAAAATGAATAATGGCAAGGATAGTGTCTTTGTTGCGGTGGATAGATTCTCCAAGATGGCTCGTTTCATTCCATGCTTGAAAACTAATGATGCTTCTCATGTGGCTGATTTGTTTGTTAAAGAGGTTTTGAAATTACATGGCATACCTAGAACTATTGTTAGTGATAGGGATGTTAAGTTTTTACGTCATATTTGGTGTGTTCTTTGGGGAAGGTTAGGGACAAAATTGTTATTTTCTACTTCTTGTCACCCACAAACTGATGGGCAAACTGAGGTGGTGAATAGAACTTTAGGGAATATGTTGAGGGCTGTTTTGAAAGGTAAATTAACTTCTTGGGAGGATCACTTGGCTTGGGTGGAATTTGCTTATAATAGAACTATTCACTCTTCTACTGGGTCTTCTCCTTTTGAAGTTGTTAATGGTTTTAACCCCCTTACTCCCCTTGATTTAGTGGTACTGCCTACTAATGATATTGCTAGTCTTAGTGGAAAGAATAAAGCTGAGATGATGAGGAAGATACATGGGCAGAGTAAACTGGTCATTGAAAGGCGAAATAAACAAGTTGCCTTGAGAAGAAACAAAGGGTAAAAGCAAGTCATTTTTTAACCTGGGACTTAGTTTGGATTCACATACGTAAAGAACGGTTTCCCTCCAAAAGGAAGTCTAAATTGCATCCTAGAGGCGATGGACCTTTCAAAGTTCTCGAGCGATAGAGACAATGCTTACAAATTGGATTTGCCTAGTGAGTATCAAGTAAGTGCTACTTTCAATGTTATTGACTTGTCCTTGTTTGATGTAGGGTCTAATTCAAGGATGAATTATTTTCAAGAAGAGGGGGATGATAGCTCAATAGACACGGATGAGGCTATAGAAGCCCTAAGAAGACAGTCATTAAGCTCTCAAGATAAGGAGTTGCAAGCCAAGATCGTTGGACTTCAATGGGAAATCAAGAAGATGCTTATCATGGAAGAAAAAGTCCAAGAATGAGTCTAAGAAATGTGGAGAAGAATGGAGTAGGTGCTACACATATTTTATGATTCAAGTCCAAGTCCAAGTCCAAATAGAAGAAGATTGGGCCACACGAAGCCCAACAAAAGAGCCCAAAAAGTTGAATGCTTAAAGTCAAAGTTTCCTAATTTAAAAAGTTCCTTATTTTAAAGTTTCCTAGTTTAAAGTTTTCTAGTTTAAAATTTTTCCTAGTTTAAAATTTTTCCTAGTTTAAAAGTTTCCTAGTTTAAAAGTTTCCTAGTTTAAAGTTTTCCTAGTTTAGTCTCATACTAATTATTGTCTCTAGTTTCTTCGAAATAGGGGTCTAAATCACTTTTTGATCTAAGTTCTGGAATTGACTCTATTAGTATCATAATTAGTTTTAATCCGCTCATTTTGTAAGATCAATTAGAGTTCTTATCACTTTTCTTAAAATTTGGAGATTTTGTTCTCGAATTCACATATGATTCAATTTGTATCTTTAATCTTTATAATTTAGCTTCCGCATTATTTTTTTTGTTTATTCTGGTAACCCGATTCTTATCAGTGACTCATGTAGCTCCTCCATATGATTCTTTAGTCCTCATATTCCACCATAATTTTGCAAAAAGAGATTTAGAAATATCTTGCAAACTTCTAAACCCTACTCCTCCTTCCTCTTGTGGGTGGCATAGTACTGTCCATGTGGTCCAATGTCTACTAGATTTACCAACTGAATTGCTCCAGAAGAATTTTGCAAACATTCTGTGTAGTTGGGCTATAACTCCAGTAGGAGGATCACAAGCTGATAAGAGGTGAATAGGCATACTCTGTAGTACAGCCTGTATTAGTATTGTTCTTCCTCCAATAGTTAGCAATTTTCCACTCCAGGAACTCAATCTGTTTTGCACTTTATCTAGCAATTCTTTATAAAAGATATTTTGTCTTCTATTGTAATACACTGGTACTCCCAAATAGGTGAAAGGAAAATCTTTTCTAGGGATATGTGTTACTGAAAACACTTGATTCACTAATCCTTGTGAGGTTTGATGATGTATGAAGACAACACTCTTTGATTTATTGATCAATTGCCCACTGACATTCTCATAATATGCTAAAGTGTTCATAATTAATTCTAGAGAGTATTTGTCTGCTAAAGCAAATATAATAGTATCATCAGCATAGGCTAGATGATTCACATATGGGCTCCATTTTGGCATTCCATATTCCTTGTATCTATCATTTAGATGAAGTGCATTCAATGCTCTAGATCAACATTCTGTGGCCTATATGAATAGTGTTGGTGATAAAGAGTCTCCTTGTTTCACACCTTTGGTAGACTTAAAGAACCCTTTTGGTTGTCCATTAACTAGTGTAGAGTACCAGTTGTTGGAAATAATCTTGTACACCATATCTATCAGTATTTCCCCAAAACCCATCTTCCTTAACACTTTAGTCAAGAAAAGCCATGATACTCTATCATAAGCTTTTGCCATGTCTAGTTTGATTACAACATTGGATGGCTTACCTCTAATTCTGATATCATGAACTATTTCTTGCACTAATAATATGTTCTCCACAATACTCCTGACTTTAACAAAACCTGATTGTTGCGGCGAGATTAGTGTTGGTAACAATTTCACTATTCTCTCATGAATGATTCTTGAAATAACCTTGCTGGTGAAATTGCTTAGACTAATAGGCCTCATTTTTAAAAAGTGGTGATTTCTTCTTTTTGGGAATTAAAATCAAATTTGTACATGTAATGTATCTGGTTAACTCATGTCCACAAAAGAAAGATTTCACCATTTTTGTCATATCTTTAGCAATTATATCCCAACAAACTTGATAGAACTTTCCTGTATATCCATCAGGTCCACCAGTACTCTCTGCACTCAAGCCAAAAATTGGCAATTCTTGTATTTTTGCATTTCGTTCTACTGATATCATCTGAGGGATGTGGTTCAACATTTCAAAATTAGTTGGTAGATTTTCTTGTGTAAATTGCTTTGTGTAAAATCTAATTGTCTCCTGTGCTATGTCCTCTTATGTGTCCAGCCACATTCCTCTGAAATCTTGAATTTTATGTAGTTGTAATCTTTTTCTTTTTCCATTTACATGAGCATGAAAAAATTTAGTGTTTCTATCTCGATCAGCAAACCATTGCATTCCAGCCTTTTCTCTCCAAAATTTCTCCTCCACAGCATAAAACTTTATTAATTCAGCTTGTACCTTTTGTAATCTTTCTCTGTTAGCACTGGCGGGATATTGCTCGAATTCCTGCTCATTCACCTTTACAACTTCCTCTAGGGTTGCTATTTGTATAAATACATCTCCATATGTGTCTCTACTCCATTTTGATAGTGCCTTACTCACCTTTTTCAACTTATTATGAAAGTTAAGAAAAAGGTCTGGGCTATATCCTTCTTGCCAATTCTCTGCTACAACATTATGAAAAGTGTCATGGTCCACCCAGAAGTTTAAGAACCTGAAAGCTTTTCTGATTGGTCTATTAGCTACTCTTGTAGTTATAGCTAGAGGTGAGTGACCAGAGCCTTGTCTAATAAGGTGTTCTACTTCCAAGTTAGGAAATAAAATCTGCAATGCTTGATTTCCCAAACATCTGTCCAATCTTTTAAATATGCAGTCTGTATCTGACCTTCCATTCCACCAAGTATACATACTCCCTTTAAACCCCAAATCATTAAGTTGACAAGCATTTATACCATGAATAAAGTCTTCAATTTCTGAAAAAGGCACTGGCAGTCCTTCGTACTTCTCTATATCATCTGTAATTACATTGAAATCCCTCCAACTAACCATGGCAATGTCATAGTTGCTGCGATTTCATGTAAATAATCTCATAATGTAATTCTAGTGTGTCTATCAGTGTTAGCATATACTATTGTCACATGAAATTCTTGACCATCTTCATTATCAGTAAGTTTACAAGATAGCAACTGATTTGTGTCCATGTTAATCTCCATATGAAATCTGTCTTCTACAAAAAAACCATATTTTGCCATTCATATTATTATAAGTTGTTCCCATATTAAGCCATAGTCTATACATATCAATGTGTCTATAGTGTTGAAAGGGCTCCAATAAAGCTATAAAACTGAAATGTTTTTGTCTATTAACTGAACTACCCTTTCAAAAGCCTGTTGTGTATTAACAGACCTTATATTCCTTATAAGTGAGCAATTCATTGAGAAATAGTCCTGGCAAATGCTTTCCTTGTTAGTACACCTCCCATTGCCTTAGGAGTTACACTCTTATCTTTTGTTTTGTTGTGCTTCCCTTCTCTTTTTAACTTTGCATTCTATCTAGGAGACAAGTCACCTTTATTTTGTTCTTGCGTTGTTGTAGCTGTATTCTCCAAGTCATCATCATCCCCTATATCTACTTCATTTATGCGGTCCCCTTGTTGTTCTTCCTTTGTGATTTTTGGCTTTATTTCATGATTCTTTGCCACAAGTTGTCTATTTTCCTCTCTTTTATCATTGTTTGTCGTATCTTCTGTCTCCATCTCCTTGGCCCCTTCATTTGATTTATATGTTTCTGTGCTATTGGTTGTATCTTGGCTTCCGTGTTATGTGTTTGCCATTGCTGATGTACATGTTTCTGCTGAATTTGTAGGTATTTATCTCTTAATTGCTGGTTGGCTATTATCTAGTGGCTTTTGGAGAGTATGCAAATATCTTATACTATCTAAGTGTGTATGCTCTACTGAATTCTGGGCATTTATTTGTGATATTGCATCTTTTTCACACTACTCCTCATTATTGTTAATGTTCTTATTGTCTTTATTTTGCTCATTCTCTTTTATTATGATCTCCTGATTACTTGTAGAGTGTGTTAGATCTATTGCATCATGTTTAGTATCCTTATTTGTACTAATATCCTTGTTTTGAGTTTTTGTTATGTTTTTTGCTTCACTTTTTTGCATATGTTCCTTGTTTATTTTCTTAAAGGACGCCTCCACCCATTGCTTGGCTGACTCGTTACCTATTATCTTTTCTCCTTCATTCAGGTTTTCCTTTATGATATTGATACCAATTTGGGATCAAAAGCCACGTAATACTTCAGTCACATGGCATATGCCATGTCATTGCTGAGCTGTAGAGTCACACACCATTGGCATGATCACTATTTTGGAGGGAAAAGTAGTTAGAATCAGTTACTATGCCCATTTTTACTGTTCATTGTATTTTCCTATAATTCTGATTTAGTAGTATTAATAGGAGAGGGTAATACTTGTAGGGTATGATTTGAATGTGATAGATCAATACACTTTCCATTTTCCCTCTAATTCTCTCTCAATTTCTCCTCTGTTCTTCCCCTTTCTCTTAATTTTTCTTCCTTCTTCTTCTTATCTGTATTTTAGCCCCTTGATACCTTCATTTTGGTATCAATTGGTATCAGAGTCAGGTTTATCTTAAAGCTATGAGACCACAAAAAACTACTGAGATAGTTCCTGAAACAGCTGAATATAATGTCCAGGAGTAATTTGAGGATTTGGCAGCTCAACAATTGGATCTGCGCTCTATTATGGATGAGCGACATCAGAAATTAAGGCTGGACATGGATCGTAGACAAGTAGATGTGATATGATTAGTCCAATCATTGAAGGACTCTATTGATGGGATGCGACTGCACCAGCAATCCAAGGAGAGGGGTGCGGCTTCGAGTTCAATTGAACCACCATCAACTGTTGGTCATGGAATATTGGGCCCTAATCCATTTCATGCTAGTAATAATCGTAATCATAATTTACCTTTTCCTCATTTCAATGGAGAAAATTTGAAAACATGGTTGTATCGGATATATCAATATTTTTCTATAGATGAAACTCCAGTAAATCATAGGTTAAGGCTGGTAGCAATGAACTTGGAAGATGAGGCTTTAGCTTGGCACCAAGCTTACTTGCGATGTAGAGATCCACCTAATGTACCTAGTTGGGATAAGTACTTGAGGGCAATAATTAAAACTTTTGGGGATGATTTTGCTGATCCTATGCTTGAACTTAGCAACTAA
This sequence comes from Solanum appendiculatum, assembly GCA_018342035.1. Lineage (NCBI taxonomy): Eukaryota > Viridiplantae > Streptophyta > Magnoliopsida > Solanales > Solanaceae > Solanum > Solanum appendiculatum. The sequence continues at coordinate 865,737 of JAGDQO010001249.1, forward strand.
GACAAATTGGAACAGTAAGAGAATTTCAATTTGCATTTAGTAGGCATTTGACACAATGTAATCTCACTACTGCCCAAGCCATTTCCTGTTTCTTAGGTGGATTGAAGGATGAATTGGTAGGGACTATCCTGATGCATGAACCACAAACCTTGTCTAAGGTGTTTAGATTGGCTAGACTAAGAGAAGCTACTCAGCTAGCTAGTGCTAGATCTCAAAGAGCATCTAGACTACAAGGAGGAGTTGTTAGGAAGCAACATCTGGAGACACTTGTTGCTAGGTCACAACCTACCAATTATAATCAGGGGACTCGATTGACTTCATCATCTTCTACTGGAGGCAGACCTAGGAGAACTATCTCCCCAGCTGAAATGTAGGCAAAAAGAACCCAGGGGATGTGTTACTTTTGTGATGAGAAGTACACTACTGGTCATAAATGTAATCTCCCTAAACAGTTATTTGTGTTAGAGATGGACAGTATCGAGTTAGAAGATCTAGAACCTGAACTAGAGTCTCCAGTTAATAATAATACGTACATGGAAGGTGAAACCATAGTCGATGATGCTACTCCTTTGATTTCATTGTGTGCTCTTGTTAGAATTCAGGGTGCTCAAACTATTCATGTGAAGGGATACAGTGGTTAGAGACCAGTTCAGATATTACTTGATGGAGGTAGTACACATAATTTTATTCATAAAGATTGTGTGAAAAGGTTGGGATGCACTGCTGTTCCTACTCCCACGAGCTATGTGAGTCTTGGTAACAATGCTAAGAAGACCACAACTGGAGTAGTTAAGGACTTTGGGTGGATGCTGCAGGGCACTACTTATCAGTCGGACTTAATAGTGCTACCTATTGGTAGATATAATATTGTTCTGGGAGCATTGTGGATGAAGACATTGGGTTCAGTGACCATGGATTTTATAGAACTTACTATGTCCTTCAATCACCAAGGGAAGAAACATATAATTAAGGTGGTGCATGAAAATTGTTGGTGTTGGCCAGTTCCAAAGCTGTGAACAAGTTATCAGGAGATGAGGTTGAATTATTATTGTTACAAATGTTGCCAGTTATGAATGAGGAAGACTCTGTGGGATAGAATTTTTCCCTACAGTTATCGAAAGAGGAAACCATAGCACCTAAAATTGTTGTTTTACTTAATCAATATCATAAGATATTTTCTGAACCTACAGCCTTACCTCCTCCAAGGGGTCCATTTGATCATAAGATTCCTCTACAAAATGGAACCAAGCCTGTCAATATCATACCTTACATATACTCATCTATGAAGAAGGATATTATAGAGAAGTTGGTCAATGACATGCTCCAACAAGGTGTTATTCAATATAGTAACAGCCCATTCTCTTCTCCACTGGTGGTTGTGGGAAAAAAGTATGGAACATGGAGATTATGTGTAGACTATAGAGAGCTTAATCAATGCGCAATAAAGGACAAGTTTCATATCCCTATTATTGATGATATTTTGGATGAGCTGATAGGAGCAAGAGTATTTTCCAAGGTGGATCAGAGATCTGGTTATCACCAGATTAGGATGGTAGCTGATGATGTCCCTAGAACTGCTTTCACAACTCATTTGGGTCACTATGAGTTCTTAGTTATTCCTTTTGTCTTAACTAATGCACCTTCTACATTCCAATGTTTAATGAATCACATTTTCCAGCAGCATTTAAGGAAATTTGTATTAGTATTTTTTGATGATATTTTGATTTATAGCAGGTCATTACAGGATCATGTCAACCATTTGAAATCAGTTTTTTAGACCTTATGATCCACCATCAGTTGTAGGCAAAGCAATCAAAGTGTGTGTTTGGGGTTTCAAAGGTCGAATACTTGGGGCATTTTATATCCTATGAAGGGGTTTCCACTGATCAAAGGAAGATCCAGGCTGTTCAGAGTTGGCCTGTTCCTAGTAACCTCAAACAATTAAGGGGTTTCTTAGGTCTGGCAGGTTAATACAAAAAGTTTATTCAGGGATATGGATTCATTAGCAAACCCCTCACTGAGTTGATGAAAAAGGACAATTTCATATGGTTGGATAGTGCTTTTCAAGCTTTTATGGAGTTGAAATCAGCATTGGTTAATGCACCTATTCTTGCTCTACCTGATTACTCTATTCCATTTGTTGTTGAAACAGATGCCAGTGGTACTGGCATTGGTGTTGTCCTTATACAATAAGACCATCCTATTGCTTTCATTAGCAAGGGTTTATCTGCATGCCATGTTGCTTTATCTGTGTATGAGAAGGAATTATCGGCCTTGGTATTTGCTGTCACCAAATGGGCCCACTACTTACTTGGTCAACACTTCATTGTTAAAACTGATCACAAAGCCTTGAAGTATCTATTGGAGGAACTACATACAGATTCTCAGATTAGGTGGTTGACTAAACTATTGCCTTTTGACTTTGAAATTCAGTATAAAAGGGGTAAGGAAAACCAAGTTGCGATGCTTTTTCTAGGATCCAAGGAGCAGAGCTTATGTCCATGATGGTGTCTTCAGTCCAAGCTGATTTATGGGATGAGGTCAAAGCTAGTTGGATACGGATCCTACATTACAAGTCCTTATTCAATCCTTGCAGGTGCAACCTCGTAAGCATTTCACTTGGCTTAATGCAAAATTGAGAAGAAAGGGGAAATTAGTTGTTGGTGATGATGCTTCCCTTAGAACCAAAATCTTATCACTATGGCATTCTACTCCTACTGCTGGGCATTTAGGTATTGATGCCACTACTAGGAAGGTCATGGCCTATTTTTATTAAAAGGGCATTCGATCCGATATAGCTATTTTTGTGCACAAGTGTGCTGTGTGCCAAAGGAACAAGTATGATACATCAGTTTATCCTGGTCTCCTCCAACCCTTGCCTATACCTCCTTTGCCATGGACAGATATATGTATGGACTTTATTGAAGGACTCCCTAGATCTTAAGGCAAAACTGTTATTTGGGTAATAGTTGATAGATTAACCAAATCTGGTCATTTCATTCCCTTATCACATCCCTATAGTGCGCAATCTTTTGTTCCTATCTTCTTGGATAACATTTTCAAGTTGCATGGACCTCCTGCAACTATAACCAGTGATAGGGATCCTATATTCATTAGCAACTTTTGGAAGGCATTTTTAAATGCTCAGGAGGTGTCCTTGCAGACTTCTACAGCTTACCATCCTCAGACTGATGGACAAACTGAGGTTCTGAATAAGTGTCTAGAAACCTATCTCAGATGTTTTTGTATTGATGCTCCTACTAATTGGGTTTCTTATCTAGCCTTAGTTGAATGGTGGTACAACTCTAAGCCACGTTCTGCTATTCAAACTTCTCCTTTTGAGTTGTTATATGGCTACCCTCCTCCCTTACATCTTCCGTACTTGCCTGGTGACTCTGAGTCTGATGCTATTGAGGGTTTTATGTTAAGCAAACAGTTTAAGCTCGAGTTGGCTAAGTTTCATTTGCATCGAGCCGAACAAAGGATGCGTGCACAGGCCAATACTTATAGGTCTGATAGGCATTTCCAGGTTGGTGATTGGGTTTTGTTAAACTTCAACCTTATAGACAATCTTCCTTGCCTATTTTTCCATATCACAAGCTCACTTCTATATATTTTGGTTCATAGCCCATTGTGGAGAAGATTGGTGTTGTTGCTTACAAACTCCTCCTCTCTCCTGAGGTGCGAATCCATCCTGCCTTTCATATTTCTCAGCTTAAATTCTGTCATGAGCTTCCCAGTACTACAGTACATCCTCCAATTATTGACTTGTCTAGTCCTCATTGCCCCAAGCCTGAATACATCTTGGAACGCCGAATGGTGAAGCGTGGTAATAAGGCGGTTGCTCAGTGGCTTATTCAGTGGTCTGGCCTTGATCAATCTTATGCAACTTGGGAATTGGCTTCTACATTGCATACTAGGTTTCCTTCTATCACCCTTGTGCACAAGGGTGTTGTTTCACAGGGGGGTATTGATACCAATTTGGGATCAAAAGCCACGTAATACTTCAGTCACATGGCATATGCCACGTCATTGCTGAGCTGGAGAGTCCCACAATCACTATTTTGGCGGGAAAAGTAGTTAGAATCAGTTACTATGCCCATTTTTATTGTTCATTGTATTTTCCTTTAATTCTGATTTAGTAGTATTAATAGGAGAGGGTAATACTTGTAAGGTATGATTTAAATGTGATAGATCAATACACTTTCCATTTTCCCTCTAATTCTCTCTCAATTTCTCCTCAGTTCTTCCCCTTTTCTTAATTCTTCTTCCTTCTTCTTCTTATTTGCATTTCAGCCCCTTGATACCTTCATTTTGGTATCAGAGATCCATCAAAGTGTCGAATTTATTTGCGGTATTTGTTGCTTTATCTCCCTTTCTGTCATTGCCCACATTATCTGTAGTGATTTGTTCCTGAGGGGTATTATATTCTTCGTTATTCTCAATCTGGTTTCCTTTATTCCCTTTGTGTTGCACCACATTCCAGTTTTGGTGTATCAACCTCCCATTCTTGTACACACCATTTATCTTTGGCGAGTTTAGTGGTTGTTTCTCCTTGTTTTTTTCTCCTTTTCCTGTTTTGTTGTCGTATCGTCTTCATGTTTCTCATCTTTCTTTGGCTTGTGTTCAGCACTCAACATCCTTGGATGTCATGTCCTTGGAGTTTAGAGTGTGTACAATATCATGGTAGGTATTCATATTGAATTGTCGTCATTTGGATCTCACGACACATGTCTCCTCCTCAATACAGTTTATTTGAATTCTCTTTGGCAGCTCTTTCAATAAATCAACTTCTATTTTTACCCTAGCACAACTAGGTCTGGTTTGATTATTTATGGCTTTGTCAATCACTAATGGTTTCCCCACTGCATCCGGCATTGAGAAAAGATATTCTTTATCAAATAAATTTTTTGGTAGTCCTGGAAACGAGATCCATGCGATAGCAATAGTTGTTTCTTCCTCCGGATTGAACCATGGATCCCACTTTAAGAATCTTAGAGAATAGTACCTATTCCTTACTTTTAGTTCCCAGGCTTTTGACATAAGTGTAGCATAGTCTTCTAGTATAGATAATCTATTGAGAATATGACGTTCTTCTAAAATCCAATATTGCAGGGTCCTTTAATCTCCAGTTGAATTGGAATTGCCTTCCTTAGTTCATGTAAATCCGGGCGGCCATAGGAGAATTTTGCTACTACAGCAAATTGGAGATTTTGTCTCACCGTCAATTTTTCAAATTCCTTGGTCGTCCACATTATCGTTGGCTCCCCATGAAGGAAAGTAATTAGTTGCATATTAATTGGTTATGTGATCTGTTGAGAACGAGAGTTGAGAACAGCAGCAACATAGTTTGGATTATTTGCGGTGGTGCTTGGATTTGGGTTGGTTGTGACAAACTGACCAACTTCCGTAGGAGGTTGGCCGCCGATCGGCAAGGCCATGGGAGGTGGTTGAGGTATTAGAATTCGTAAGGTTTAGATTTAGGTTTTTTTGGGCTTAGTTATGTAATTGTCTAGCAGGGAATATTTCCCCTTCACATAATTCATTTTTATTATTCTAATGTTTTCTAAAAATATTTTTTTATTTTAAATTATTTATATTTCATTCCTTCTCATTATCAACTTTAACTTCATGTGGTTTCATGCAATTTTTCATATTATATTTTTTTTATTAGTACAATATTAATATTTTTATCAAACATGCATTTAATGATGTTCATAGGGATTTTTTTCTTTTAGTTTTTATAATTAATTTAATTAAAATATACTAAATTGAAAAATATAAAGCAATAATTTTTTATATAATATTAGTTAAGAACGTATGTTTATTAATTAATATACTTTCAAAAGACAATATATATCTTAAATATTCAATTTCATATCATTAATAAAGACCCTTATATGTCTAATATAAAATTTTAATTTTAGATGATTAATTTCTATTTTTAAAATTCAATATAATCTTATGATTACACTTGTGCAACCAAGCAATACACTGTTAATTACACAGTGGCAAACAAACATGTTAATATAATTACTAGGTTGTGTTATTACTAGGCTGGTAATTACATCAATTCCAATTACCTGGTGATTTTCAAAATACACCATGAGAATTCATGGTGCTGTTAGCCGGGGTGTTCAAGTGATTTGATTAGAACTGCTTCTCTTTATTAAACAAAAAGACCAAATATTGAAAGAGCATGTTAGCTACAAAAAATAAATTTATGTACTTGATTGAATATCTGCTTCTTTGACTTTCACTTATGACCTACATTCTTATCACATATCAATTCATATTAAATTACCATGTGTAATGTTCCAAATTTAACATAAACATAACTGATATAATGAATGATCTTATCATATTCAAATCAAATTTTAATCCGACAAACTACCTAAAACCCATCTAAATGATTTTCGATGGAACCATCAAATTTCAAGTCAATCAAAGATCATAAAATTCATGACCACCTAAACTATGACCAAATTTAAAAAATAACCGTTTTAGGCATACCTAAAGATTAAAACAACATGATTCAAATTTTTATTCTCTTTTAATAATTATCTCGTGAGCATAAGATATACTATGTGTCTTTCCTTTAGCTAAGACACAGAACACCTTTTTATAACAAATTGTCCTCTTGATTAATATACCTGAGAATCCAAGATATTACGTTTCTCCCTTTCAGACGGATGAAAAATCTTTAATATCTCTTCTCATAAATTAATTAAGTGTTACTAGTATCTAAAGGTAAATCGCTATTCGAGTAAACAAACCTTTACTAGTATATATTTATACAGACAATTTATACATGATACATTGAGTATATCTCGATAACTCAAATAAATAAACCATGTCAATGGATCCTATTTATTAATCATAGTTCTCAATTCGTATATTAATATCACCTCACAAAAGCTTTAAGAAATTTCAACGATCCAAATAAATATATCACTCTCGCAATAATTATTTATGAATCACTAAATCTTATCTATACATTGTAATGTAATAGGCCGTGAGAAATAATAGCTCAATGCTCATATAATAATAGTCTTTAGAACAAAATCAAGTTACTGGTGCATCATACTTAACAATTAGAAAAATTGATAATTCCAAATCAACCACAAATAAAATAAAATAGTCAACAAAATCATAAGAGAAACAAATTTGTGTATGTCAAGTGGCAGGTGCCGTCACCTCTACCAAAACACAAAAATAGGATTAAAAAAAATTCCTTTTAATTTGTTGTAATCTTTTATTTTAATTACCAAAACCAAAGACTCTGAGAATTCTTTAACTAATCAGATTTGGAAAATTTGCACTGCAACAAACCATTCGACGCGAGAAAATTAATTCTCAGGTAGTGCTCATTCTTTATCTTCGATTTAAATCTCTATTATGTTTTCCAAATTAGGTTAAAACGAATTCCGGAAAAATAGAGTAAGAATACATAATAACATATATGTAATTTTAGGTTATCTATTTAGATGTAAGCTTGGCTCTGATACCAATTGTTGGAAAAACTATATACACAGCGGAAGCATATCAGGATCATACTGTTTACATGAATAATAGATAATCAATATACATTTATGCTAGAACACGTATAAACATGCTACAACACATAAACCTGCTGAAATTTAATTCAAGAACTACCTCTTGCAGCGAGAACAAATATCTTCAAGCGAATCCACAAGTTAGACAGACCTTCAAGCGAATCTACAGTCTTCTACAGTGATCCCAAGTTTACATCTGAACTCTCTCAATACTTGGGTGGCCAAGTATCAATAGAAACCTTATTATATTTTTCTAGGTTAGGAGAATCCCTATTTATAGAGATTTCCTCTCAATCCAAAAAGGAGAAGAAAACCCAGCCTTCTTATAATTCATTTTTCCATAGGATTCTGAGTTCTAGTTAAATATGGGCACTAGAGGGACCACAAAATTAATTATTGAGGCTTCCTATTATGGAAATAATTCCAAAAATTAATTTGAATTATTCTTACCATGATAAATTACATCATTCCACTAAAAATTCATAAATGCACTCCTCTATTTATATTTCGAAATTCCCCATTAAACACTTATGTAATTCCCCATGTTAAGATGAAACGACCCAAAAAATGCCCGAAAATGTGCTTCGGAAACACCTATAATTGTATTTTCCATATATCTCAAAATCCGTGCATGATTTCGGAAATTCGACTTCATATTCTTATTTGTGGGGTCAAATTGAGTGGGAAATGGGTCTAACCCGAATTTTAGAGCAACCGTATCAAAATTCAAAAATCGCAAAAATTGCGATTTGGAGGGTCAACTTTAAAGGGGCATATCTCTTAGCACACAAGGAACTGGAAGGGCTGCAAACTATTAAATTAAAGCTCTTTGAGTTAGCTTTCCAACGCACTTGGTTTCACCTCATTCCGAGTTAGGATGAGGGAGTTATGACCATTTTCGTAAAACCTGTCTGTGCAGATTTGCAATTTCCAGTGAGCTATTTTTTTAGGCGGGTTGGAGACGTTTTTTTTATAAAAAGGGGATATGTCCCATACTTAGTCATTTTTCTTAACTCCAAAAACACTCTCTAAGCCCTCTCCAAAAAATTCCACCAAGATCTTCAACCAAATTCAAACATCTCAAGCTCTAATTCCGGATTCAAGACTCAATCTCAAGCTTCGATTCTCCATTCCAATCTTCATCAAGGATTCTCCAAAGTTGAGGTATGTGGGTTTGATTGTGGAAACCTTCCTTTCCACAAGTCCAACCATTTATCCTCTATTTCTACTTCAAGTTTATGGGTCCTTATGATTATTTATGAACTCTTGAATTATGGAATTACTACTACACACCCTATTATGGTCCATTTTGCATATTATCATGAAATGGAATTATTATGTGATGTTTATGGTTTACATGCTTCCATGATCAAATTATGAAGGTTGATATATATATGTATGTTGTTGGTGGGCTGATTTATATGGATTTTGGAATTGGTTGGACTTAGTATTCTTGAAATACATGATTTCATTTACATGAACAATTGCCCACCTTGTGTTTGATAAAATGCCCATTATAGAATTCTTAGGAAAGGGAAGGTCCAAGGTACGTCCTATGAGTCGGATGGTTATGTAATTACTGAAATGATGATGAAATGGACACATGTATATGATTTTCTCTATATAAGTGTTGTGAGTCGACCAAGCCTAGTACGGGGGGTAGTAGGCCCGTATAACCGTATCGAGGGGTTTGTACCTTGGTTGCCTAGTACGGGGGGTAGTAGGCCCGTATAACCATATCGAGGGGTTTGTACCTTGGTCCCTAGCTCGGGGGGTGGTAGGCCCGTGTAACCATATTGAGGGGTTTGTACCTCTTTCGCCTCTCCAAGGGGGTGGTAGGCCTTGGAAATACTATATTGATGGTCACTCGCCACACATGTACTACGTCCCACTAAATATGATTTTTATGTAAGCATCATTATACATATCATTTCATTAATATGCTATCTATTGGGTATGATTACGCATTTTTCCTATGATGTCCATCTAATGTAGCATTGCATTGCATCCCATATACTTAGTACATTCAAATGTACTAACGCATACTCTATGCCTACATGATGTCACCATGTAGGGACCGGAGCACCGCTTGACCATCCTCCTCCGCGTGGCTAGTACGATTTTCTATAGTGGTTATTGGTGAGTCCTCCATTTCGGGGACGTTGCTCATGATCTTTTGCTATGTATAAAACTTTTCCTTTCTAGTTATGTTTTGACTATGAGGGTGAGCCCGGTAGTTTGTCTTGGCCCCCGCTAAGTACTCATGTTTAGAGGTGGTGTTGGACAAGTTGTGTATTATGCTTGAGCTTGACTCATCTATGGTATTTATGTATCATTTCTTTTTTCTTTGCTCCCTTAGTCCCGATTTCCCCCTTGATTATGCTTATCGCTTATGGTCATTTAATTGCTTCCGCGACCAAGGATGTGTAATGATACGCTATGAGGCTTGTTTGGGGTTCCTTCGGGTTCCCCATTCGCCGGTCACATCTAGGCCCTAGGCTTGGGTCGTGACAAACTTGGTATCAGAGCCCTAGGTTGAATGATCCTCGGAGTCCAACACACCGCGTTGATTAGAGTCCGATTCATGGTTGTGTTGTGCACCACAACTATGAGTAGGAGGCTATGAGACGTTTTAGGAAATGTTTCCCTTCTCCATGTTCTAAGTCGTGCTGTAGAGTTGAATTAAGTTCTTCCCTAACGGTTGTTCTTTGCTATGCTAGATCATGCCTAATACAAGAGGAAGACGAGCCCGCGCACCCGAGGAACAACCGACCAATGGGGATCTTCGGGATGCCCTTACTTTATTTGCACAAGCTATGGCTAATCAAGCCAACCACGGGACCCAAGCCCCTCAGGCTCCTACCCCGGCATCTCGGGTGAGAGACTTCGTGCGGATGAATCCCCCAGAATTCTATGGGTCTAAGTTAGATGAAGACCCTCAAGAGTTCATTGATGAAGTCCACAAGATATTAGCTATCATGGGCGTGAGGTCAGAAAATAAGGTGGAGTTGGCGGCCTACCAACTAAAAGGAGTGGCCCAAATATGGTACAACCAATGGAAGAGAGAGAAGGGGGCAAACTATGTGGTGCCTTGGGAAGAGTTCAAAACGGCTTTCCTTAATCGATTCTTTCCTCTAGAGCTTAGGGAAGCCAAATTGGTGGAGTTCATGAATTTAAAACAAGGATCTATGAGTGTGAGGGAGTATGCCCTCAAGTTTAACCAACTTTCAAGATATGCTCCACACTTGGTTGCCGACTCACGGTCTAGAATGAATAAATTCGTGATGGGTGTGTCTGACCTAGTGAGTGAAGAATGCCGGTCCGCAATGTTGATTAGTGACATGGACTTGTCCCACTTGATGGTCTATGCCGAACAAATGGAGGAGGAGAAGTTGAGGAAGAGGAGGGGTCATGAGGCCAAGAGGGCCCGTTTTGAGGGCAAGTTCCAAAGTCGAAGGGGAGGCCGATTTCATCAAGGCCAAGGGTCTTCTCATGCGCCCCATAGGGGGTTTGCCAATGACGTTCCAAGGGCCCAAGGTGTTGGTGGTATGGGTCCTAGTGATGTATGTCCGAAGTGTGGTAAGGGCCATGGTGGCCCGTGTTTGAGAAATACCGGTGCTTGCTACAGTTGTGGGGAAATGGGGCACAAGGCAATGGATTGTCCCCGAAATCGCAACAAGGGTAAGGAGGTCCGTCCACAAGGTGCCAATGCGGTTCCTTTGGGGAGAGGGGGCCGACAAGATGGTGCCCCAAGGCACAATCGATTTTATGCTTTGCATGGGAGGCAAGGGGTCGATGAAGTCCCCGATGTCGTTACCGGTATGTTGAAAATCTTTGACTTGGATGTATATGCACTAATTGATCCGGGTGCCTCTCTTTCTTTTGTCACCCCCTTTGTTGCCAAAAAGTTTCCTGTTGAGCCCGACTT
>JAGDQO010001250.1:0-14488 GCA_018342035.1 Solanum appendiculatum
AATGCACATAATCATATAAGACTCTTCATAAACATACATAATCAAGGAATCATGGAAATCAATTATGACACATGAGACCAACATAATGAACCATGAGGATCAAGATACTTCAAGCTAGAGTAGCATCGGAAGGAAAGAAATGAGGATATCAGGACATCACATCACCTCCGACCTCTCATATAATAACCAAAACAAGGAACTCCTTCCGGCAATTTAGTTCCCACACTTACCAATCAAGAAATACATTATCCCCCCTTGGGAGCAAACCCTTCTAATCCTCCCGAATCCATCTCCCTTAATCCAATCATAATACCCAACCTTAATCCACGCATAACCACAAGCTAAAGGATCATAACTTACCAATTTATGCATCTGGGGAATCCTCTTGCTCATGACGAGCTTGAAGTGCATAGAATCAGTTTTGCTTTTGAGCGCTTGAACCCGATGAATTTTGAGGTTGAGTCCGTCTACGATTATCTCCCTCCTTCCTAACCACTAAGGGACAATCCCTTATCTTGTGACCCGTCTTGCCACAACCAAAGCATGCATTAGATCCGGCTAGACAATTGCCCTCATGCTTCCCTCCACACTTAACACAAGTGGTCGATGAGAATCCACCACCATTCCCTTCTTGAGGCTTAGGGTTAGACACCCTATCTTTATTGAACTTAGGTGGAACATTGGAGGAATCTTAACCGGAAAACCTTTTTCGAGACTTAAAACGATCATGTCCATCGGAACTTGAATGTGAGAAATTACCATCACCGGTCTTAGCCCTCTTGGACTTTCTAAACCTCTCTTTAAGTTTTTCTTCTTCAATTTGTTCGGCATAAACCATGAGGCGAGAAATATCCATGTCATGCACGAGCATGGCGGTGCGGCACACTGTCACCAACATATCAGACACTCCCGACACAAATTTACTCATTCTTGCCCTTGGGTCGGCAACTATGGACGGGGCATATCGAGCCAATTGTGTGAACTTCAAAGCATACTCTTTCACACCCATACTCCCTTGAAGAAGGTTGATGAACTCAAGTACCTTCACCTCCCTCATCTCAAGGGGAAAGAATCTATCGAGGAAAGCACCCTTGAATCTCTCCCACTCTAGAGGACCTTCATCAACCGCCATCTCACTCTTCCATTGGTTGTACCAAATTTGAGCGATACCTTTGAGTCGGTAGGCGGCCAATTCTGCCTTTTCCGTCGGTGACACTCCTATGATCATCAACACTTTATAAACCTCATCAATAAACTCTTGAGGATCTTCCTCCACTTTAGAACCGTGAAACTCAGGAGGGTTCATCCAAGTAAAGTCCCTCACTCTTGACGCTGCCGTACCCACATTTGGGTTCACGGGAGGCACAACCTGCCTATTGGCTTGAGCCATCACGACTTGGGCCAACACATGAAAAGCAGCCCTGAACTCCGCATTGGTTACTTGCTCGATCAAAGGATCGGTCGGAACTTGAGGAGCTTCAGGAGGAGTTTCTTGCTCTTCATTCTCTCTCGCATTCCTTCGATAAGCTCTTCAAGACGCCATATCCTGAAACTCGTAGGATAGGGATTAGGAGAGAGATATATAGAGTTAAACGCTATGGTACGACTTAAGAGCAATGAAAGAAGTGGAATTTCTTAAACGTCTTATAGCCTCTCATTCAATAATGTGGCGCGCTTCACACTCATGAACAAGACTCTACTTGACGTGGCTTATGAGACATCCTAGGATCTTTCTAAAACATTGCGCTCTGAATACCAAGTTTGTCACGACCCAGGGTAGCTCCTAGATGTAACACGATGTACAAGACCCCGAGAGGCCTCATACAAGCCCTTAGCATACATAACATACAAGATATAGAGAAATAAGAGTTCAAAAGAGCATTTTATATCAAAACTTTACTCAAAACAGCGAAAGTCTACAACTTATGTCTCAAAGCCTTCTAATATCATAGAATATGAATAAAAGTGGTAGGGATGCAGCCCAATACAATATCCAACACTGAAAGAAATGACATGAAAATAAGAACAACTAGGCCATGTCCTCAGATGGATGAGGACTCACCAAGTCTTCTTCCCAACTCTAAGTCAATGCTCTAGCCACGAGTGGAAGGTGAATCGCCACGTCCTACACCAAAGAAGTTAATGTAGGCAAGAGTATGCGTTAGCACAATTAAGTACTAAGTATGATAGCAATGCACATAAACACATAAATCATGCTACAGAGAGAGACATAATCATGACATGCAATGGCCAAGCTAAACACATGATAAACATGAGGAACATGAAACATAAAGCATATATCAAGGCCAAAGCAAGCTAAAGCATCCTTCTTCTTTTCTTTACTTCATCATGAGAACACTTGTTCATTAACTTGTGAGGAAAAGCCTTAACCGACATATGAGACCATGTGAGCTATCAACATGGAATCCGGTGTCTACCCCACACCGTAAAGGGGTGTCCTACTTGCCAAGGTAAGACCATGAACTTCTTAGCTTATGTGGATCCACTAGCTAGTGTCTATCATAGACCATCACCCTATGGTGGCACATAGGTCATGGGACATGAGTGATCTCCTCTCTTCCTCTCGGTGCTAAGCATAGTTCCCACAGATTAATCATAGTCATAATCTTATCATATCATTAGAAAGCACGGGGGATCTCCCCTACCTTACTATGAGTAGACATGAGGGATCTCCTCTTATCCTTTCCATTAGAATAGCTCCATAGAAGACATGAGGGATCTCCTCTTGTATTGTCTTGGATAGGCATGAGGGATCTCCTCTTGACTATCATAGGGAGGGGGAAAAACATGAGGGATCTCCTCTTGTACCTTTCATTGAATCAACTCCCTATTCTCCTTAGTTAAGAAAATCCTCTCATAATATATCATCAAAGTCTACATGTCATAAACTTAAATGCTTCAATCTCAAAGCACCTTTAAATCATCCTTAACTTCATAAATCATGGGTTCATAAGCTTCACCTCAAAACATGCAATTCAATGCAAGCTAACACTTAGAAAACCATAAATCAAGGCAATTTAGTCATAATTGAGGGAACCCACATAATAGAGGAAAATCATAGATTTTGATTGAACATGCATCTTCTCATAAAAATATCCTGTTTTCATCATTCATATTCTTACATGAAATTCATAGCTTGATAATCATTATCCTTAACTCAATTCATAAAGAGTTCATGCAATTCATCTTTTTCTCAATTCAACCCACAACATAAGCATAATCATAAATTGGGGGAACTTAGCATGGACTCATGGGGTTCGTCAAGTTGCATGTAAATCACGCTAAGTCGTGCACTAGCTTACTTTACCACGCTAGTCGTGCACTATCAACCATAACATCAACAATGGAAAGCATAATGAAGAACCCATAAGAATTTGTCAAAACCCTAGCTCTCTTGGGCAAGACTAAACATTGAAAACCTTAAGGAAAAGAGGACCCATTGGAGGAAGGGCTCCAAATGGTTAATACTATCATACCTTAATGCCAATGCCTTGAAATAAAAGGAGGATTGATGACCTTGATGAGAACCCTAGCTCTCTTTTTTCTTCTTCTTCTAGTTCTTCAAGAGGGAGGAATATTTTTGGGGGATGAGAGTTGGAATGAAGGGATTAGGGCTTAGAAAGTACAAATAAGGCCAGGGTCAAGGGGGAAAATTTTCTAGGATAAGAAATAAACATTTAGGGAAAAGTCCAAAAAGCCCTTAAATAAGACTATCGGGGCCAATCGACGGACAGGATCTACGGTCCATACATCCATTGACGGACCATTCTGCTCTTCCGTCAATCGATTCAGAAAGTTCATTTTGGACTAAAAATTTGGCCTAGTCTGGAAGGCATCTACGGAACCCATATACGGCCCGTCAACTGGACTACGAACCGTCCTGCTGTTTCGTAGGTCAAGGTTCAGAAACTTGGAAAACCTGAAATTTCACAGTGCCATTGACGGTTCCAGCCTACGGCCCGTGAATCCATCTATGGCCCGTAGGTGGCCTCCGTAGGTCACTATCTTCAGGTGAGTTCTGCATTTTTAAAATCCCTTGGAAGCTTGGGGTGTTATAATATCTCCCCCTTGGGAACATTCGTCCTCGAATGAGAATCAAGACATCATGAGAAGGGTAATCGATACGGACTAACAACCCAACCTACCATGCAATCACATAAATGCACATATCCGAGGAGGAAACATCAACTCCAAGCTAAAGGATGATCAACACATCATATCATGAAGACTTTATGCAACTTATACTCAAATGCACATAATCATATAAGACTCTTCATAAACATACATAATCAAGGAATCATGGAAATCAATTATGACACATGAGACCAACATAATGAACCATGAGGATCAAGATACTTCAAGCTAGAGTAGCATCGGAAGGAAAGAAATGAGGATATCAAAACATCACATCACCTCCGACCTCTCATATAATAACCAAAACAAGGAACTCCTTCCGGCAATTTAGTTCCCACACTTACCAATCAAGAAATACATTATCCCCCCTTGGGAGCAAACCCTTCTAATCCTCCCGAATCCATCTCCCTTAATCCAATCATAATACCCAACCTTAATCCACGCATAACCACAAGCTAAAGGATCATAACTTACCAATTTATGCATCTGGGGAATCCTCTTGCTCATGACGAGCTTGAAGTGCATAGAATCAGTTTTGCTTTTGAGCGCTTGAACCCGATGAATTTTGAGGTTGAGTCCGTCTACGATTATCTCCCTCCTTCCTAACCACTAAGGGACAATCCCTTATCTTGTGACCCGTCTTGCCACAACCAAAGCATGCATTAGATCCGGCTAGACAATTGCCCTCATGCTTCCCTCCACACTTAACACAAGTGGTCGATGAGAATCCACCACCATTCCCTTCTTGAGGCTTAGGGTTAGACACCCTATCTTTATTGAACTTAGGTGGAACATTGGAGGAATCTTAACCGGAAAACCTTTTTCGAGACTTAAAACGATCATGTCCATCGGAACTTGAATGTGAGAAATTACCATCACCGGTCTTAGCCCTCTTGGACTTTCTAAACCTCTCTTTAAGTTTTTCTTCTTCAATTTGTTCGGCATAAACCATGAGGCGAGAAATATCCATGTCATGCACGAGCATGGCGGTGCGGCACACTGTCACCAACATATCAGACACTCCCGACACAAATTTACTCATTCTTGCCCTTGGGTCGGCAACTATGGACGGGGCATATCGAGCCAATTGTGTGAACTTCAAAGCATACTCTTTCACACCCATACTCCCTTGAAGAAGGTTGATGAACTCAAGTACCTTCACCTCCCTCATCTCAAGGGGAAAGAATCTATCGAGGAAAGCACCCTTGAATCTCTCCCACTCTAGAGGACCTTCATCAACCGCCATCTCACTCTTCCATTGGTTGTACCAAATTTGAGCGATACCTTTGAGTCGGTAGGCGGCCAATTCTGCCTTTTCCGTCGGTGACACTCCTATGATCATCAACACTTTATAAACCTCATCAATAAACTCTTGAGGATCTTCCTCCACTTTAGAACCGTGAAACTCAGGAGGGTTCATCCAAGTAAAGTCCCTCACTCTTGACGCTGCCGTACCCACATTTGGGTTCACGGGAGGCACAACCTGCCTATTGGCTTGAGCCATCACGACTTGGGCCAACACATGAAAAGCAGCCCTGAACTCCGCATTGGTTACTTGCTCGATCAAAGGATCGGTCGGAACTTGAGGAGCTTCAGGAGGAGTTTCTTGCTCTTCATTCTCTCTCGCATTCCTTCGATAAGCTCTTCAAGACGCCATATCCTGAAACTCGTAGGATAGGGATTAGGAGAGAGATATATAGAGTTAAACGCTATGGTACGACTTAAGAGCAATGAAAGAAGTGGAATTTCTTAAACGTCTTATAGCCTCTCATTCAATAATGTGGCGCGCTTCACACTCATGAACAAGACTCTACTTGACGTGGCTTATGAGACATCCTAGGATCTTTCTAAAACATTGCGCTCTGAATACCAAGTTTGTCACGACCCAGGGTAGCTCCTAGATGTAACACGATGTACAAGACCCCGAGAGGCCTCATACAAGCCCTTAGCATACATAACATACAAGATATAGAGAAATAAGAGTTCAAAAGAGCATTTTATATCAAAACTTTACTCAAAACAGCGGAAGTCTACAACTTATGTCTCAAAGCCTTCTAATATCATAGAATATGAATAAAAGTGGTAGGGATGTAGCCCAATACAATATCCAACACTGAAAGAAACGACATGAAAATAAGAACAACTAGGCCATGTCCTCAGATGGATGAGGACTCACCAAGTCTTCTTCCCAACTCTAAGTCAATGCTCTAGCCACGAGTGGAAGGTGAATCGCCACGTCCTACACCAAAGAAGTTAATGTAGGCAAGAGTATGCGTTAGCACAATTAAGTACTAAGTATGATAGCAATGCACATAAACACATAAATCATGCTACAGAGAGAGACATAATCATGACATGCAATGGCCAAGCTAAACACATGATAAACATGAGGAACATGAAACATAAAGCATATATCAAGGCCAAAGCAAGCTAAAGCATCCTTCTTCTTTTCTTTACTTCATCATGAGAACACTTGTTCATTAACTTGTGAGGAAAAGCCTTAACCGACATATGAGACCATGTGAGCTATCAACATGGAATCCGGTGACTACCCCACACCGTAAAGGGGTGTCCTACTTGCCAAGGTAAGACCATGAACTTCTTAGCTTATGTGGATCCACTAGCTAGTGTCTATCATAGACCATCACCCTATGGTGGCACATAGGTCATGGGACATGAGTGATCTCCTCTCTTCCTCTCGGTGCTAAGCATAGTTCCCACAGATTAATCATAGTCATAATCTTATCATATCATTAGAAAGCACGGGGGATCTCCCCTACCTTACTATGAGTAGACATGAGGGATCTCCTCTTATCCTTTCCATTAGAATAGCTCCATAGAAGACATGAGGGATCTCCTCTTGTATTGTCTTGGATAGGCATGAGGGATCTCCTCTTGACTATCATAGGGAGGGGGTAAAACATGAGGGATCTCCTCTTATTCCTTTCATTGAATCAACTCCCTATTCTCCTTAGTTAAGAAAATCCTCTCATAATATATCATCAAAGTCTACATGTCATAAACTTAAATGCTTCAATCTCAAAGCACCTTTAAATCATCCTTAACTTCATAAATCATGGGTTCATAAGCTTCACCTCAAAACATGCAATTCAATGCAAGCTAACACTTAGAAAACCATAAATCAAGGCAATTTAGTCATAATTGAGGGAACCCATATAATAGAGGAAAATCATAGATTTTGATTGAACATGCATCTTCTCATAAAAATATTCTGTTTTCATCATTCGTAGTCTTACATGAAATTCATAGCTTGATAATCATTATCCTTAACTCAATTCATAAAGAGTTCATGCAATTCATCTTTTTCTCAATTCAACCCACAACATAAGCATAATCATAAATTGGGGGAACTTAGCATGGACTCATGGGGTTCGTCAAGTTGCATGTAAATCACGCTAAGTCGTGCACTATCAACCATAACATCAACAATGGAAAGCATAATGAAGATCCCATAAGAATTTGTCAAAACCCTAGCTCTCTTGGGCAAGACTAAACCTTGAAAACCTTAAGGAAAAGAGGACCCATTGGAGGAAAGGCTCCAAATGGTTAATACTATCATACCTTAATGCCAATGCCTTGAAATAAAAGGAGGATTGATGACCTTGATGAGAACCCTAGCTCTCTTTTTTCTTCTTCGTCTAGTTCTTCAAGAAGGAGGAATATTTTTGGGGGATGAGAGTTGGAATGAAGGGATTAAGGCTTAGAAAGTATAAATAGGGCCAGGGTCAAGGGGTAAAATCGTCTAGGATAAGGAATAAATATATAGGGAAAAGTCCAAAAAGCCCTTAAATAATACTGTCGGGGCCAATCGACGGACAGGATCTACGGTCCGTACATCCATTGATGGACCGTCCTTCTCTTCCGTCAATCGATTCAGAAAGTTCATTTTGGACTGAAAATTTGGCCAAGTCTGGAAGGTATCTACGGAACCCATCTACGGCCCGCCAAGTGGACTACGAACCGTCCTACTGTTCCGTAGGTCAAGGTTAAGAAACTTGGAAAACCTGAAATTTCATAGTGCCATTGACGGTTCCAGCCTACGGCCCGTCAATCCATCTACGGCCCGTAGGTGGCCTCCGTAGGTCACTATCATTAGGTGAGTTCTGCATTTTTAAAATCCCTTGGAAGCTTGGGGTGTTACAATTATCGACGCTTTGGACTTCTACGGCTACTAAATCAACAGCTTGCCTCTTCCAACATCGAGCATTGCTAGTTTTGCTTGTTTCTTTCAAGGCTCGTTTACTAGAGAAAAGAATTTAAGGATATTTCTCTTTATCAGTAGAAGTATGAACTACTTCTTTCTTAGATGCCTTAGGGGAGTTAAGCTTCTTACTTTGATGTTAAGGAGAAAGTGGTGTCTTGGCTTTTGAAAGTGTCTTCTCGACCCAGCTTTCTCCACCAAAACTTCCAAATTATCCTCAAAAAACATTCCATGGGATCTCTCCCACCAAGATAGATATCGGGTAGTGTAAAGCTTCTTTGCAGAAATTATCGCGGGAGGAAATGTCGCTTTAGACATAGTTACACGTGATATGCAAATGCGCCAATAACTAAGGCCTTCATCGAGCAACTGAACACGAATATAATTTTCTAAATAGCTAGGAATATCTTGATGGAAACCAAATTGACGACTAAATCGGTGCGGACTCTATGGTTCAATGACAAAAGAACCTCCCCTCCTCAATGGAAGATAGTTGGAACGAACGCTCATAAAATAAGTAGATTCTAACTCTGGCGCTTTGCCATCATCAATATAATAAGTTGGGTGAGGCCTACTAAGCATGGTTGCATTCCATACAATGCTTTCCCCTCGATGAACACGCTTTCTTGCCTTGTCTTTTTCAAAATATTTTGCAGCACCTTCCCCAGAATATACCACCATTCGTGGTAGAGAAGGCCTGCTAGTAAGCGAATAGTGTGTCTTGAGATAATAAGCAAGCCAACTATAACATAGTGAATGGGAAAACAAACTCTTATATGGTCTAACTGTGAAGAATTTGAAATTTTATTTAAGCCATGATAGATGCTAGATAAAACCGGAACCGCAAGGCTAACCCTTCGACCACTCGCCATTAAGCTTGCCGTCTTGAAAGTTTCAGGCCGAATGAAATTCCCTTCTTTAGATGGAAATACAAAGGCACACAACCAACATGACAAAAAGGCCGTCAGATAGTCTCATACTTTTGGTGTTTCGCTCCAAGCTTAGAAAATACCGTCTCTTGAGCACTTAACCATGTGTTTATCTCGGTTGGTATCTCACCTGTCGGATTATGTGTAGATGCCAGGCGTCGAGACTTCTTCCCTTTTCTTGGGGGAGCTAACTCATATTTTAGATCTTTCTTGCACCAAAATTGTATCCATTCACTAAAGGAGACCTCTATATTACCATTATTTTCCTCTTTAAGATGATGAAAGGCAGCAAACATATACTCACAAGTTCGAGGAAGAAATCTTTCCCTCTTGTCATCAAAACCTATAAGTTCTATGGCATTAGGTACCACTTCTTCATAAGGGACTCCGCTAATTGGCAATCCACCAAAAGTATGCAAATCCCAAAGAGATAATGGATGCTTCTCCAGCAGATGTAAGTAATGTATTTTTTTGGGGACACCAAGCTTCACAAAATGCTTGTATAATATTGGAGTTTCGATCATAAGTAAAAAAGAGAAGTAAATACAGCATCACGGATATTAGCATTATTTGAACTTTGCCCATTCTTTCTTAGGACATCTTCTGTCCATTCCCAGTATCCCGAAATTCAATGATATTCACCTTCAAACACAATGCTGTCCCCCAACGCAATTCCTATTGAATCATACGACGACCTAAATTTGGAAGAGTGCTTGTGATATTTGTACCTTGAGGATTTTGTTTCTCAAAGTACCACACTTTGGAGGCTTTAATAGATTTGTGATCGTATTCAGAAGTCCAGTTTTTCATATGAAGCGTGTTCCTCAATTGCGGCCATGGATCAACATAACGACCAACTAAAAAATTCTTCACCAAAAGCTTAGTCTCCACCATGCTACCCCCCATTCCAATGATGAGATATTTGAGTTTAGAAGATGGGCAAGTATAATCCTTGAAGAAAACCATTGTTCAAACTGCATTTTAAAAAAAGGGAGCGTTAGTCTGTATTTATGATGATACACGAAAGAAGATAAAACTTAAATAAAAAGGCAGCTAAAAAGGGGAGAATAATTTAAGAATTCGGGATCTTGTAAAGCCTTAAGATAGTGATCTCAAGGCGGGGACGTTAAACACATCCTTTCACACCTTATGCTTAAGTATTCGGGATCTTATAAAGCCTCAAGTTAGTGATCCTCAAAGCGGGGGCATTAAACACATCCCTTCACACCTTATGCTCAAGTATTCGGGATCTTGTAAAGCCTCAAGTTAGTGATCTTCAAGGTGAGGACGTTAAACACATCCCTTTACACCTTATGCTCAAGTATTCAGGATCTTTTAAAGCCTCAAGTTAGTGATCTTCAAGGGGGAGACGTTAAATACATCCCTTCACACCTTATGCTCAAGTATGCGGAATTTTGTAAAGCCTCAAGTTAGTGATCTTCAATACGAGGACGTTAAACACATCACTTCACACCCTATGCTCAAGTATTATCGATCTTGTAAAGCCTCAAGTTAGTGATCTTCAAGGCGAGGACGTTAAACCCATCCTTTCACACCTTATGCTCAAGTTTTGGAATCTTGTAAAGCCTCAAGTTGATCTTCGAGGCGGGGACGTTAAACACATCCCTTCACAACTCAAGATCAAATTCTTGCATGATAAAACTCTCCACTATATAGCATCCATGAGACAAATATCAATTTCATGGCCTACGAAAAAACACAACAGAAAAAAAAAGAAACAAAATAAGGAAAAACACACATACATTGTATCTTGATACCTGCACGTTGGACTTCAAGGGATAGCTCCAAAATTGTGGGTATTGATAATGAAAAACAATAAGAAAAAAGCATCTATTTATAGATGCTGAGTTGAGGTGAGGAAATCCTTCTCCAAGGATAACTAAAATTCCTCTTCGACTAGGATTCGGATGCAGAGAATTAATAGAAGTTATATATATATATATATACTCCTATCCGTATTCTGAATGAAATAAGAGTATATTTCTTTTCCTTTTCTTATTTGGATTGGACAGCGCTAAAGCTCAAAGAGCACTAAATTAAAACAATAAATTAAAGTAGAAAAATAGTACTTAGCATTTAATACTAAGTCAAGCTTTTCTTTCCTTGTCACGTAATTCCATGAGAAAATAATAAATAAATAAAAAGTTATGTAATTCAAAAATGTTCCCACATTGGTATATGTTTTTACCAAGGTAATACTTCAAGCACAGTCTATAAAAGATAAAATATCTCGACAAGACTTGAAACAAGGGACATTTGTAATCATTTAAAATTTATTAAATATAAATTTATAAATGATTCAGATTATATTAAATTCATGAATATATTAGTCCAAATAAATATTATTGATTAATATAATTGGGTTAATTATTCAAGTCCAATAAATATGAATTTAATTAAATTCCAAATTTATTGATTTGGGCTACAATAGATGAGCCCAGTTTGCTACGCCCGATTTCATCTCATCATCCTAGAGGCCCATTTTGTGCCACGTGGCAAATGACGTGGCATGCCAAGTCAAACAAAGAAGCCAATAGGATCGTGCCATGTGTCTAAATGACAAGCCCGCTCCATAAAGCCCATATCCCATGTCACTTAAATCTGATTGGCCGAAGGGAATCATGTTCCAATCACAACTCCTCTATTCTAAAACTATAAATAGGGGTCCTCATAATTCAGAATAGGGACCGAAAATTCTAAACAAGAAGCTAGAGAAAGCTCGTGGTATAAACGCCATAAATTTCTCTATAAGCTACAAGTTTAAGAATTCAAGCATTCAAGTTCAAGAACAATCAAAATCAAGACCATCGGATTCAAGAACAAGCTCAAAGCCCTTGAATCCAAGTAAAAGTCAAGATCAAGATAAAGTTCAAGTTAAAGTTCATCGAAGATTCAAGAACAAGCTTTAAAGCCCTTGAATCCAAGATCAAGCTCAAGTCAAATTCAAGATCAAGCTCAAGAGCCCTTGAACTTATATCTGAAAAGGTGAATTAAGAGGAATCATAGAGATTGTAATACTCCCACTTTGAAATCAATAAATATGATTGTTGCATTATATTTCGGTCTTGATTATTATTTTCTCGATGTGAATTGTATTGTCTACAATTATCTTTTGGAAGAAAAATGTAAGAAATACTAATTAAGTATATAAGCTAATGATATATTATAATGAAGTAAATTAGCATAATGAGAAAATAATTTTATTATTAATAATCTAAACACTAATATTTATTTATGCAAGTGAAAATAGCAGAGAATAATAACTATACAAATATATTTCGATGCAAGAAATATAAAATAATTAATTTATGTAATACTTCATTACTTGTTTATTTATATACACAATTGAGAATACCTCTGCCATTATATTACTTGACCCTCATTCTAAAAATGGTTGTTTTAATTTGCTTGCCCAATTTATGAAATCAAAATAATTTTTAAATATTTTTTATTTCTATCCTTAGTATTAAATAACTGCATAAAATAGTAATAGTCAAATTTAAAATTTCAAAGCATTATTAATAATGTTAGTTTAGTAAAATATACCTTTAATTAAAAAAACTTAAGGGGTGTCATATCAAGAAAGACCAAGTAATATGAAACGCATGAACTAAGAGAGTAGAGAAAGACAAAAGTATACGCATACATACATACACACATTTAATGTATATTATATTGAAATAATGGTTATAAAAAAAATATTAAATTTTGTGACATTCATAAAATTTATTATTCTACTTATAGTGTTAATGAACTTAAAGAAAAAGTTATAAAGTACCTAGGTTAAAAAATTAATTATATCTAATATAAAGAGGTATTATATATATGTGATAGAACAAGGATAAGATGGACAATGCATTAGAATAAAAGGAGGGAGTTTGATTATTGTTCAAAGTTGAAAGTGGAGTTTGAAAAAAGGCTCATCAAATTATGACTAATTGAAAAAAGACAAAAATCATACTAACTTAGTATTTTCATGTTAAATTACATCAATGATGTGAAAAGCATGTACGTATATAATTTTAAATTCTATAAAATTAATATATTGAAAGACATAACCAACAAAGGAAAGGGAAAAAATGGATAACCTAGCTAGCAATCCGTTGGGTGTAGACCACAACGCTATAAATTCTTATTTCTCATGTGTTTAGGTTAAAGTTGAAATCCGGAAGAATAAATGTTCAATAGCACATGCATCATGCGTGCCTTTAATAATTGAATTCTGCACATTCCTAATTTTTGACACAAACAAATCATGTATTCATATTATTGTTTACCCTTTAATCCATTCTGATCCATAGCCACAATAGCTATGCGCTTCATCCCTATATATATAACATAAATCATTTAGTCAAAACTTGACACTAATTTATTTGGGGCTGTATTAAGATAATTTTATACTTTTGTAAAGATAATGAGTCACTTCCTATATTTAGAGCATGTTTGGCATTACTATTAAAAACTGCTTACTTTTATAAGCATTTTTTATAAATAGCTTTTCAGAAAAGTGTATTTGAAAATAGTAATTTGTGTTTGACTAATTCATTTGAAAAGTGTTTTTGATAAGTAAATTGTGTTTGACTAATCTTTTTTTTAAAAGTGTTTTTTGGAGTCAATTTATGAAAAACGGAAAGTATCAATGTACTTTTAATATTAAAATTATTTCATAAAGAGAAACTATTTTAAATATCTATTATAAATTTTTTTATTAAATTTTCATTTTTATTAAATTAAAATGTATATATTTGAATTTTCAATCAATATGATACATAGATAAATTAAATATTGATATAATCCTACAAAAATATTGTTGTTACCTTTTTTATATTCTTGCAAAACAATATGTAAAATCATTTATAAAATATAAAATAATAATATGTAAACGTAAAATAGAATTAAAAAAAATTATTATATAAAAATAAAAAATAAAATTCTTAAATGAAACTTAACCAAACTTATGAGATATGCTAATTAATTAATAGGGGATATATTAGTAAATATATATATGGAATGGATATTTTGGTCTTGAAAAAACAATTTTCTACTTCTGCTTCTGCTTTTATTAAGAAGCATAAATTTTTAATTTCTTCCCAACAGCAGAAAAATGCTTCTGCTTCTATTTAAAAACAGTTTTACTGATTTGCCAAACACCTTAATTTTT